>JASAOD010001936.1:0-112807 GCA_030849845.1 Crithidia brevicula
TACAGCGGGTTCGTCACCATCAGGCTCTTCGGCACCAGGTCGGACACAGCGACCAGTTTGGGCAACGTGCTGATCGTGACAATCAGCGCCGACAGCTCCGGGAACGTGCTCGTAGCCACGCGCGCCTGCACCTCCGCCTCCGTCGGCGACGACGCGGCCACCGTGGCGTCGTACTCCAGGTACATCGCCGACTCGTTGACCAGCATGGTCGTGTACGCCACCGTCACGTCCGCACCCGCAGCCGTCTCAAGGTCGTGCTGGATGGCCGTCTTCACCTCCGTCTTCAGCGCCGCGTTGCTCTCCATCAGGTCCCACACAGTCTGCCAGAAGTACGACGCCCCGTTCACACCCGCCATCATGGAGTACAGCGACGTCGAGTCGGCAGCACCGCACGTCGCAAAGCACAGGGCAACAGCCAGCATCAGCAGCGCGCAGGCTGCACGCGTCACGAAGGAGGCCATCGTGAGTCCAGCAAGGAGCTTGCGCAGCAGTGGGGCGTGCGAGTGCTGGCGTGCGGCGATGAGGAAAGCCAAGGAAGTGGGTAAAACGTGTCTGTCAAATATTCACGGCGATGTGTGTGATGATGTCTGTGGAAGAGTGACAATCTTTGTGTGAGTATGAGGGCTTTGGCAAGTAGAAATTTGCAGTACGGTGGTTGGGAATGTTGGTGAAGGTTCGGTTGCTTTTTTGCTATTGTTGTATGCTTGTTAGAACAGTAATGCAGGAACGTGTGTTAAAGGGGAAAGAAATAAGCTTAATTCAGAGCTGATGGTGTTGCCATTGATGCAATGAAGAGAAGAGATCGGAAGAGGGAAGCGGATAGCACGATATGGGAGCACAGAAAAGAGAAGCCCCACTTGCTCTAGCAGTTGGGGTTGTGAAGCGCACAGTGCTTTTCACATTGTATTTAAAGAGCGAAGGGGAATAAATGGGGGGGCGCGTGGGGTGAGCGACAGAAGCGAAGGCAAGAAAGTGGGGTGTCATCGCCTAACTCGTCGCATCCATTCTGCAGGCCTTATGAGTAAAAGTACCTGCGGATTGTACATAACGTTGAGATACGATTGTGCCAACAATTGCCTCTGCATCCGTTTCAATCAGGTGTTCTGGTGTTGTTGCGATTCCATTGTTTTGTTTTCTTTTTTTCTTTCTTTTTTGTTTGTTTGTTTTGCTTTGCGCCTGCGCAGAGAGGAAAGTACGAGGTAATGAGAACAGTGAAGACCAACACCTGTTATACCCATTAGAGTGGGAGCTCGGGAGAAGCTGCACCAGCGCATGCAACATCGCGCGAGCCGTTACACAGGTAGGGGAGGCGAACACAACAAAATGAGAGAAGGAAAACGCCACCGGGGGAAAGAGAAGGGGGAAAAAAAACAAAAAGGATCAGATGCGCTATCGTTGTTACGAAAAGCGTGCAGGCAAGTATCGCATGCCCCCAGCATGAATAAAGAGTGCGACGGACCTTCAGTTGCGCGTTGGTTTGGCACGCATGTCAGTGAGCATTGCGTCTTCGTACTTCCCCTTAAAGGGCATCACCTCCTTCTGAAGCTCCTCCTTGCCCTCCCCGTTCGGGATCGTCATGGACAGGACGAAGTGGTGCACCTTCCACTGCCCGTTCTTGCGTTCCACGACACCGCTGCCACGGCATGCCTTCATCCAGGTATCGAGAACCTCGTCGAACCAAGCAAAGTTGCCATCGGCGCTCACGTACACATTGCGCTGCACCGCCGTGAAGTCCCACGCCTTTCCCTTGTCGAAGTGCGGCTTTGAGAAGGCGGCAAACTCCTCTTTCGTCCAGTTCTCCGTGGCGTCGGTGCCAAGCCAGTGCGCGTCGTCCGTCATGTTGTCGAAGTAGAAGGCGAAGTCGCCCGTGGCAGCTGCCCGGTGCCAGGCGTCGAGAAACGCGTGAATCTCAGCCACCTGTTCAGCTTTGCTGGACATTCTTTTATATATATATTGGAAACGGTGGAGATCAAAAACTAAGAATTAGAACGTTTCAAGTACAAGACGATAGGGAAAGAAGAAAATGGCACAAGCAACGTACCGGTAAACAGACTCTTTAGGATAACAGCTTTTTTTTTTTTTTTTAATTCGATATGATAACAATAAGGAGGTGTGGCTGTTTTCAAAAGCTCTCGTTTGCGTGGTGATGTATTGTAGGTGTGGTTTCTATTTATGCCGAAGCACGGGAATTCGAAGACGTCCACATTCAAAGGCAGAGACAAAGAGAAAGAGTTAAAAGAAGGAAGAGTTAAGGATATATATTTTTTTCTCTTCAGTTCACTTTTTTTTCGAAAAAAAACAGCAAGTACTAATGCGACCTGTACGACGCCCCACTCGATCCACTTTGGTCAGTGAAGATGGCTCAATCGAGATTTACGTAGTGTTAGTATTCTTTTCTTCTGAGATGCTTGAAAGGGAGGATTCTCTTCACAGTCAGCTTGCATCTTAGAGCCGACCACGAAAGTCACACATCGTTCCGAAAGTCTATTAGAAGCCGATAAGCCGCAGTATAGACGAAGGACGCGGCGCTGATGCGAATGAGTTGCCATAGCAAGCGCAAGTTCCAAAATGTATATTATTTACGGTGAGCCGAAATTCAAAGAAAAATCAGAGAATAAGATCCTTCGCAATCCCGCCGAGGATCGCTATTGACGCATTCTCCTTTCTCGCCCACGTACTTTTGTCTTCCAATGCACTAAGTCAAGGTGACCAGTGCGCCTTTTACTTTTCTTGTTTTTTTTTTTTCCTTAGTCTTTTATAGAGCACAAACAATACACATCTTATAAAGATAAGCAAGCATTTAAGAAAACAAGAAAAATACCGAGAAAAACATCTCAAAGAAAAGAGAGACAAAGGTTGCGCGTTCCTGCCAGTCTCTGCGCGCTCTATTCAGCTAGAGGCAGCACACACAGAAAAAACAAAATTCAGGCAAAGAGACAATAGCTAGAGAGACAAACGCGAGATCAACAAAAGCGTTCATGGCGACGATGAGCACAAAGAGAAAAAACGTGACAGAAAACTTTAGCGAGGCGCAGAAGTGCCATTATGGCATTCAAACACGAGAAGTGAAAAACAAACGTAGAGAAAAGCAAAGGAATAGAAACAGATCAGCTATCTTCCTCTTTAATTACGCTCCTGTGTGTGTGTGTGTGTGTGTGTGTGTGTGTGTGTGTGCTTGTGCGCGTGAGACGTTTCGCATCATCGATGAAAACGAAAAACAGAGGGAAACAAACGAACAGCCTGATACATTGCCTTAAAATTCGTATCCAGTAGGCTGCGATATATATATATTATTATCTTTGCAATGCAATTATGTGGTTCTTTCTGCCTCTGAATTTTGTCTTCCCTTCCGTGTTGCCTTTCCCTTTTCGTCTGTATGCACACTTATGTGTTTTGAATGCGCATGTGTGTCTGCCTCCGCTTGAGTAATCCGCCTCTGTACGCATGAGCTTTCTACCTCGTTGCCCGTCTGCTGAATAGGGGGGGGGAAGCCCTCATTGTCTTCTTTTCTTTTTTTGGTCCTCTGAGAGTTACTCGATGCTTTTTTTTTTCCTTCAGGAAACGAAAACAAAAAGAGAAAGCCAATATAATAAACCACCCCATCTCTTTTCATGGTGTTCACAGGAACACACATGGCAACCCCAAGCAACAACGCGATAGAGCGCTCAATGGACGGAGCACCGCTATGACGAAAAGCGAAACAAAAAAAACACAAGAAAAACAAAAAAAACCGTGATGTTCCACATTAGAAAGAACATTCGGAAACAACGCGGAAGAGGGGAAGAGGGAAAGAAAAAAAAAAAAGAAGTTGTGATAAGCAAGTGTCGGATTGAGGGGTGGGCACAAGAGAAGGGCCACGTCAGGTGGCAGCTGTTCAGAAACTTGTGAAGGCCGGTAGTAAAAGAGGTGAGGAAATCACGGCTTTAAGCATGGCGCCAAAATCAAAAAAAAAAAAAAAGATTTAGATTGCAAGAAAAACAAAAAGTAAGAAAACATGGGAAAGGGGAAAAACCGTGTATTTTTTGGGTGTGTGTTTCGACATATAAATGAAGCAATTAAACTAAAAAGTAAAATACATGTACATCTACCAATGATGCCTTTCATTTGAACTCAAAAGGAGCAGTGACAGTTTGTTTTTAGAGCTCGGCAGCGTGAGAAACAAAAAAAAGAACCTGATAGCAACAGAAAACTCCTTATCTATTTATTTTTGTATGAATCATACCTCGTTTGGCGGTCGCACTTTTATGTTGCTGTTCTTGTTCTAATAAAGATGCTGCGCTTCTAAGATGAGACTGCGAAAACATATAGCGTCAACGGCCGTTCGAGCGACAAAATAATTTATAACAGGGAAGAAGAGAAAATCAAGACTCGTGGAGGCTTAACAAAGATAACAACATCAAAAAACAACAGCAAAGGGCGGCGTACTCTGACTATCAGATTTTTCTTTCGCACTAAAATTGCTGAGCCTTCTTATCACCGCTCACCTTTCGGTCCGGTTGTTGAGAGACGGCAGCATGTGCCGGCAAGTTCAGATATATATAAAAAAAAACATGCTTCAAACACATGCAATATATATATATATATATATATATAAGCAGGGGAAGAAAACGGGGCTTCAACACCACATACAACCGACGAGAACTGAACCACTGATGTTGTCCCGTTGTAGCTGCTGGTTTTATAGCTGCAGTTCTCTCCCTCCTTCAAAACCAAAAACTAGGAAAAACAATTGGGCAAAGACAAAAAACACATGTGTGTGTGTGTGTGTGTGTGTGTGCCGACAGCATCTTCCGCATCACCCAGGCGTGAAGACAAAGAGTGAGAGATGACCTGAAATCGGCGGTGCGAAGCCACGTGCGGGAGAGAGGGGGGAGAGAGAGATCCGTCTCGTTACATAGCAGTGATATGCTTTAGCTTCCATCCTCAAGTTTCGTTTCACTGCCTCGGGTGAGCTGTGAAAAGAGGCGGTATGCACAGCACACACCGCATCTCTCAGGTGCACGAGAGAAAACCCGTGGCATGCCCTTCAGCACAAAACAATACGAGAAAAAAAAAAACAGAAGGTTCAGCATGAGAGATAACACATGTAAGCAATTAAAGAAAAAGAAAAGCACAGAAGAGTCTACAGGGGGGGGGGGGGAGGGGCCGCACATCTGCGCATGGCACACGTGCGTATGCAGGTACACTTGCCTTTCACCCCTCATCCTCTCCACCTTTTTCCTCCGCGAACTGCATGAAAGCCGCTGCGACCCGGCACACACAAAAGCTGCGCACCCTTCCAAGAAGAAACAAGATCAAAAAGTATACGGAAGTGCAAAGCGCGGTGGCTAAGTTTCACATGCACAAACACCATCAAAGCACAACCAAACACACACACACACACACACACACGGGAGAAAAAAAGAATCGTATTGATGGGGCAAAAAAGATCAGAAGCACCTAAAAAGTTATCCACGTGCGCAGCTCACACACACCTGAACGAGAAAGCACGCTGCCGGTGAAGGAAAGGGAAAAAGTGATTAGTAGGGTGGGAAGGGAGAGAAGAAACACATGAAGTACGGAAATTAATATAGATAAATAAAAAAAGCCGCGCACACAATTTACAGCCCCTAAGATATATTTTAGTATAAAAAAAAAAACTAAGGACAAAAAAAAAAGAAAGGGATGATAACGAGTAAGAAAAGTGAAGGCAAAAATAAAAGTAAAGACATCGAGCAATGAAGTTGAAGTTCAACCATGAAGAGGTACGCTGCACTGCGTTCACCCTATTAGTGAAACTCTCCTAATGCAATCCTCGCAGCTCGTTGGAGACTTAAAAAAGAAAAACAACCGAAGCCTTCCTTTTATCAAGGCAGAGTGGTGTACATCAGTAGATACACAGGCGCTTCACTCTCTCCCCATTTATTTGGAGGAGTTCAAAACACCTTGTTCGTTTGAAAATACAAAAAAAAAAAGCATCGCACAACGCGAAAAACAAACAAGTCAATAAAGTTTCCGAGGAAGTAAGGGGTCAAAGACAAGAAGAAGTAAACTGGGGATTCAATAGAATCTTCTTCCTCTAGTGCGTTCTTGGTGCAGCCGGCATCGGGGAGAAGCTATCCAGTGAGTTGGTCACCGCAGGCGATGGTGCGCCGGAATACAAATTCGATGACGGGTATGCATATCCTGTCGCCTCCTGTAGCGGGTAGGCGGGCGGCATCGGCGCGTGCTGCCGGCGCGGGGACTCGTAATGCGGGTACGACGGTGGCATCGGCTGCGGCGTCGGCGCCGTCCCGGCAGACCGCGTGTCGCTCCCCTGGCTGAGGCGAGTCTGATTCAGCGCATCCACCTCCTGGCCACTGTTATTCGCCTCCGGCACTGGGAGAGGGAAGAAAGGGGTGGGGGTCATGTTCCTCATGTACTGCGGAGCATACCCCGTTCCGTTCTCTGCATCCGGGACCGGCAGCGGCGATGCGAAGGACCTCGTAGGTGCGGTGGGTGGTGGACTGCCCGCACTCGTCTCACGCGCAGCGGGCTGCTCCTCTTTCTTCTCATCTGAGAAGGAGACAGCGCGGCGCAACCTCCGGGGCTTCGTCTGGCTGCCGCTGAGTTCGTTCTCGTCCGGCGGCGGCGCGGTGGCTGCCACTGTGGTGGTCGTCGCTGCGGTGGCTGCGGGTGCAGCCGTCAGGTACTGCGCGTAGGACGGCGCCTCAAGCGGGACGCCCTGCGCCGTCATCATCGGCGGCGGCGGCGGCGGCGGCTTCTTCGCCACATCATCACCCGTCAACTGCTGCTGCTTGTGCTGCTTCTGTTGCTTCTGTTGCTTCTGCGGCGACAGCGCACGCTCCTTCACGTCGCCCTCGCGCTGGCGTTCGGGGGTCGAGAGTGGGTTCGGCGTAACGCACCGCTCATCCTCGGGAGCACCGCTGGCCCCGCCGATGTTGTGGTGGTGGTGATGGTGCGTCTTCTTCTTTGCCTCGCGCGGGTTCTCGGCCTGTGCGAAGGCGGCGTCCTGGTTCATCATGCCGCGCTGGTAGCGATCGAGGTTGGCCTCCCACTCAGGTTCCATCTCCTTGTTGGTGCTGACGCAGTGGCGGCAGCAGCAGCAGCACCCGCACGCAATGAAGAAGGCCACGAGAACCAGAAAGCCGATGACGACGGCCATGATGATCATGCCTACCTCGAAGGGCAGCAGCTTCGCGCTGAAGTCGTACTCGATGCCGGTGGTGGTCAGTGCGCCGGCCGTTTTGGTGGATGTTGCGAGCATCATAACAGAGGACCGAGCAAGGTCCGCCTTCACACCCGAGACGGGAGCAGCAGCAACGTAGAACGCTTGCGTGGCTGTGTAGTCGCCCTGAAACAGCATGGAGACGAGGTCCTCCGGTCCCCAGGTATGGTTGGAGGCCGCGGAGTAGCCATTCGCCACATTCACCACCACATGCAGACCGCCCACATACTCCTTCTTGTTGGCCACGGTGGAGGCCGATACCACCTCCACCGTCGTCACGAAGTTGCGTCGCACAAGGATCGCCTCGGCAGCCGCGACGATGGAGGCCGCCACCGCCACCCGCTGCGTCGTCCAGATCCGCCCCCAGGTGTCGGCATCGCCGTTGAACGCAAGAATGTAGTTGCCGGTCACGTTGCCCTGCACCACCACCACATCGCCACTGCTGTCGCTGCCGTCAGGGTTGAGGACCAGCGGTGTCCACGTCTTCACCGAAGAAGGAAGGAAGTCGGAGTAGTCGGCCAAATCCGTGAAGGTCGACTCGAGGCCGCTGACAAAGCTGTTGAAGTGCGTCAGGGGAGTGGTCAGCGCGGTCACCTGCAGGCTCTCAGCGGTGGCCGGGGCCGCGTTGGTTGGGTACGCCCAGACGGAGTAGGCAATGTACAAGCTAGACGCGTTCACGATGGACTTTGTAGTATCGGTGGGCACCACCGCAAGGTACAGCTTCTCCGTCGAGTCCAGGACACTCTGTAGGTCCTGCTCCACGGGAATGACAAAGCCAGCGGTGGCGAGATCGCCGGCAGCGTTGAGAAACGAGAGCACCAGCTCCCACATGTACGAAATTCCCGTCACGGGAAGGTAGCTGTCCATAATCTTCGTCATGTCGGCGGGCTCATTGGCGTTGAGCACTGTGATCGTGATAGACAAGGACGATGCCACCGCGCCGAAGGCAGCATTCAGATTGGTCAGCGTCGCACCGCGCAGGCAATCATCAATCTGCGACGCTGTGAGCACCGTGGATGTGATGGTGTAGGCCATTGCTGTCCCGTAGGCTGGGCCGGTAGCAGGGGCCGTGTAGGGCGCCATCGAGTTAACCGTCACACCCGCACCGCTGTCTAGCGCATGAATCGCTGTTGTGAAATCGGATCGGGTGGCCGACATCAGTTGTGTGGCTACGGTACCCGTGTTGGAGCCTCCCGTGATGGCTTTCCAGAGCGAGGCCGGGGCACTCAGCCACGCCGAGCCCGAGACGTCGGCGGCAGCGACATCGACCGCAATGAAGAGAAGCGCAAGGAGCAACACCACAACGCCCACTGTCGTTGCATGAGGTGCGCGCCTGTCCCGTCGATTAGACATCGAAGTTTTAGTTGCTTGCTTGCTTGTTTGTTTGTTTGTTTGTTTGCTTCAATGAGCGAAAGTGTAGCGCACGTATGAGCAAAAAGTTAAATATTTATATATATATTGGATGACTGTTTCGTTCTTCCTGTTGTTGATGTTTCACCAGTTGTGTCGTGTTTCTTTTCTTTACTTTATGAAACAAAGAAAACGACAGCGAAAAACAAAGAAGACAAACAGAACGTCGCTCTATGTACAGCAAGAAAAAAATCAGAAAACCCGAGATGGCAAGCAACAATAAAATAAAATAAAATAAAAACTCGCTATGTACTCAGAGATGCGAAACTACAGAAAGACGCACAGACCAAAATCTGAATACCTTTCTGCAAATGTTGCTTTGTTTCGTTTTCTTCTATATTTGTTTGAGTTCCACAGAGTGTTTGACAGCTTCACTGCGTAAAGTTCGTGTGAGTGTGTGTGTGAAGAATAGTGAGAGTACGAAATCCACATGTGTTGACGGTACCAAAAAGAGAGAAACGTATAGAGGCGGGGTAAAGAGAGACGATCACACATACACAAACACAATACGCAACAAGTGCAAAAAAAAAAAAGCAACACCAAGAAGAAAGGATTGAAGTGGACGTGAAATAGAAAAAGCTTTAGGTTTCTCTTTTTGTTTTTTTCTTGCAGCGCAAAGAGCGAGAGAAAGAAATTTCCTTTATTGTTTGCAGACTTGAAGAAACACAACTTGGCTTGGCAAAGCAGCCAAAACATGGTTCAACACCACCACCGCCCCGCACCTCACGGAGGAAACAAAACCGTGCAAACATCGTTAAGTCGCATCTCTCTCGCTCCTTGAAGGAGAAAGGAGGACGAGAAGAAATGGGAAAACAGCATCTCTCACAAACACTGAGCATCGACGCGTGCTTGAGGATTGGCAACAGCTGTCCTCTAGTTTTTATCTCATGCACGCTTTACTGAATCTCCTGCAGCTACAGACAACGCTTGTTCGCTGCTTAAGCTTTAATTTCTGTATGAATAAATTTTTTTTTGTTGTTGCTGTTGTGGTTGTGGTGGTTGTTGCAGCTAGTGGTGTTGCTGCTGTAATCTTTTTTTTTTTTTTCATCATTAATTATTCCTTTTCGCAGTGATCTTCACAGGGCGACGGCGCACGTCGTGGACGTGGCGCGGATCATGCGCTCTAGCTCCCACACAATTGTCTGGCTCTCTGCCTCGCTGAAGCCGGCGGAGCGGAGCAGGTCAACTTGATCGGCCACCCCCCACCGCCACACCTCCCGCATCACAGGCAGGCCGTGGAAGCGCAGGCATTCATCGACCTCCTGCAACAGCGGCGTCAGCATCGGCGGAAAAAGAAAGGTGGCGTCTTGACGACGGGCTGAGTCTCTCGCCGTGGCATGGCGTGGAAGGTTAGAGGACAAAGGAGAGGCCGCAGGCGGGGCACGAGCCCCTTCGCGAGACCCTTCCTGATCGTGTGCGCCAGGCACGGGACGCGTCGCCTTCGCATCTGCCTGAACCCCACGGCCACGATGACGACCCGTATGCCTGCTTTCGTACAGGCGGTGGTCATTGGCACGATCGAGCGGCCACGTCGACCTATCGTTGTCCTCCGCTGACGTGTACGCTGAGCCGCTGTGCAGCACGTACGAGTCCACTAAACCGGTCGTCCGGTTCCCCATGCTGCTGTTCGCGTCATACACTCCACCACGCTTTTCCCGATCCCTGTCAACACTATGGCGAGTAGCGCCGCCACCGTGCACGTCGTTCTCGTACTCTGTTACATCCGCCCTCACGGAGGTCTCCTGCGCTCCACGAACAGGGGAGAGGGAGTAGCGGTAGGCCGCCGGAAGGATAGAAGAAGTTGTCAGCGTACTCTCCGCACCGCGTCGTTGCCGCAGGGCGTCTTGCAGCTGCACTCGAGCTGCGTCCTCGACGTTTTGTTGGCTCCGCCCCTCTTCATGTTTCAGGAACGGCTTGGAGAGGTGGGACGCCGGCCCGCGCGATGCGGTGGTGGTGGCGGATGGTGTGGTGGAAGCGTCGCTGCGAGGGAGCGCCTGAGTGACGTCTGCCCTGGAGACGCCGCCCCACCGATCAGCACAGGGACTGCCGCCGTTTGCTTCTCCCTCATCGCTCGTGCTGATAGATGCGGTGCCGTACACATCAGCGGCAAAGGACACGTCGTCCTCCTCGGCCTCACCAACACCGTGGAGAAGTGCATTGAGACCGCGCACGGTGGCGTGGTGCAGGGGTGCGTGTTCGGCCCAGTAAAGTTGGCGATCCGACGCGGGTAACGGCACGCCCGTGGGGGCGTGTGTGGCGTGCAGAGCCCAAGGCCGCGCCGTGGCACGCAGACGCCGGACCGAGGCCAGACTGCACCGCCCGTTTCCACGAGCACCCGTCACGTCTACGCGCACGTGTCCGTCACAGGAAGCGGCGCTGCACACCGAAGAGTTTCCCAGCGCAACGACATCGCTTCTGTCGCCACTGCTGCCGCGGCGACGCGCCTCAAGTTGCTTTTGCGTCGTTGCGCGTCTCTCACCTTGTATGACTCTTCGCAGGTAGTCGGCAGACACCTCGTTGGGCTTACGTGACTGCCCGGAGACGGGGTCTTGCAGCTCCGCTGCGCGCGGTGCGCCGCCACCGGCATAGCCGAGGCGTAGTCGTGTCGTGGTGTGTCGCAGCTGCATGCAGCCAACACCATCATCTTCGCCGCTTCTGTGGATCGCGCCAGCGCTCTCCGTCCACCCGCTGCGCACACGCGTGTAGCGCTGCTGAAGAACGCCCTCGCGAAGCCGTGCGGGGTCCACACCAATCTCGGCTGCTATACCCTCTCGGTACTTCTGGATGTTGTACCGCGAGGGGTGGTTGCCAGTGCCATAGAGGGAAGAGGGCTGCGCCGCTGTTGTTGCGCGGCGTATGGCATGGTGATCGGCAACGGTAGCAGGTAGCACGGCCAGGCCGTTGTACAACGTGCGAGGCGCGGCCGCACCTGGCCCACGACGTGGCACGGGAAAACCAGAGGGGTGAGCAGCGCTTTCTTCAAAGATGTGCAGGCGCTGCTGAGAAGCACCGGACGTCGCCGCTCTCACTGTTGATGCTGCTGTTGTTGTTGCGGCTCTGTTCATGGTGGTGGCGCTGGTAGAGGAGGACGGGCTTGCATCCCGATTGAAGTCGTACGCAGAGGCTGTGCGGTGCCGCGTTGAGTTTGCCAGAGCCATGACGGATCTCTCCGCTTGTGGTGAGGTGCTACGGTGCAAAATGCCTCGTCGATGTAACTCTGTCCCAGCCTCTGCGTTACCGTGATCATGAGAGGCTGCGCTCCTGGAAACACGGTAGGCATGGGGATCCACGTGAGTGATCGGTGAATGGGTCGCCGACGGCGGCTGCGACGGTGAGGGCGAGTTGGTGCGCGAGCGACTCACCGCAGCGGCACTGCGCGTGTGCGATCGAGACGGCGGAGGCGGTTGCGGCGGTGTGTTGCGCATCCCCACCACGTCCGCAAGCTTCCCGGTGAAGCCAGACTCTTTTCTTTTGCTCCTAAAGCTTCCCTCGCTTGCATCGCCCTCACCCAGCTCCTCCTGACGTCGCCACCATGGAGGGGTAGGATAGCGTTTGCCTTTCGCCACGTGCAACAGCGACGTTTGTGGCACGTCCTCCGTGCTCACGTCGTAGGCTGTGGGCGACGGCACAGAACGGCGGCGGGGCCGTGGCGGTGGCGTCGTCGCCGCGTCCTCTCTCTCCACCGGTGAGGAGGTGCGTTGGGTCGACGCAGGTGACCCATCGTGCGCTGCGCCATCCGCATCCCCGTTGTGAACGGAATCGGGTAGATGACTGCGATAGAGGCTGACGGCTGTGTAGAACGCCAAGGGACCTGATGAGCTGGCTTTGGCAGGTCTTGAGTGTGAAGGAGCGTTAAATAGCGCTGCCTGTTGCGATTGCGGTGAAGGTGATGTTGTTGAGTGGGCACGAGCGCGACCATAATTTTCTTCCTCGGTGGAACGCTGTTGTGTATCCTGTAGTGTGTACACCTCTGCGGTCGACTCTCTCACTGAGTGGTCGCGAAGAACGCTCTGCTCTCGCAGGATACGCTCCATATGGCGTGATCGACAGACAATGAAGCGGGTGTAGGCTGTGGGCGGTACGACGTAGCTCGATAGAGAGAGAAAAAAAGAAGAGGAAAAAAAAAGTGCGCTCTCTATATAAAAGTGGAGATATGTGTTGAGACAAAAACAAAAGGTGAGTGAATGAGACCTGATTCCCCAAGTCCAAAGTCTAATGAGTGTCGATCTAATATTGTAGAATGAAAGTAGTTTCAATTGATCTAGTTATGGTATGTGCCAGAGAGCCTACCGGTGCAAACGCCGTCTCTCCCTTGAGCCACGTGCAACTGTGCCACACTATATATATATAAGCACGCCACGTAGTTCGGAGAAGTTTGAAGTCTATGAAGCGCACGATCTGGCAGTGAAGGTTTCATCTAAAGAATCGGGAAGCGAATCTTACTCGCTCTGTGAAAGCGCGCTTTTTCCTTTACGATAGGCAGAATTCGCGCGTGCAGCTGCCATGGAACACAAGACGAGAGGAAAGACAAAAATAGCTGATTTGATCTCACAGGCATACTGTTCGTTGAGTGCATAGATAGTCCACAAAAAAACAAAACAAAATATAGAGAGTGGATGCGCTTTAAGCGCGGCTGCAGCGCGCAGAGCGAAAAATCAATGAGAAGATTCACAAACCAAAAGGAGGGCGAATAAAATTTCTAACCAGCTAGAAATGAAAAGCCGCCTTGGACGTTCCTGTGGCTCTCTCTCTTCGAGGCGCACCATCGACAGACACACCAAGGCGACAAAGTCTTCAAAGAAAAAAAAAACTGTTGATTGTTGTTTTGGTGTGCGTCCTCTGAAGCTGCCCCTTCCATGGGCGGCGTTCATCATCTTTAATTCCTGGCTGAGCACGTCATAGTGTTCAATATTTTTTGTTTGTTTTGTTTAGTAGCATATCCGATAACTTTGGTATGTGAACAGTGCGATTTGACAATCCGACAGCGGAAGCAATGACAGACCATTTTTTTTTTCTCGTCTACGTTGCTCCCATAGCTCTTCTCGATATGTGTTCAGCATCATCTCAAGCACCCGGGCAGCAGCGAGTCTCTCCATCCACCACTACCCTTTCCCACCGCCCCTCGACGCCAGGAACTTCTTCGTGACACCGACGGTAAGCTCTTCATCTGGGTCAGACTCGTGTGCGGCGACTTCGGGAGGCCGCATGTCCAGCTGCTGGGAGAACACCCGCACCGGCGCCTCATGAAAGAGCCGCGGCTCCTTGTCGATGGGCATGGAGTAGGTCATGGCCTGCTCCATGCGGAAGAGGTACTCGGACAGCTCTCTCCCCGTCTCCTCCACCAGGTCCTGCGCCTCGGGGGTTTCCTTGTCCAGCGCCTCCACCTCCGCCGCCGTCGCTAGCATGTCCTCCTCACTCGCCCCTTCCTCGAGCATGTATACAAGCAGGCGGTAGCGATCCAGCATGCGGTCGTGCAGCTCGTACCGGTGCGCCGCCTTGTAAAAGTTGGCGAGGGTCACAATCACGTTGAGGTTGAGCGGCTCCAGCAGCATGGCGTGGCGGGCTGCGATGATGCCGTCGCGCAGGTTCTTCTCTGGGTTTTCCTTGTGCAGCAGCAGCGCCAGCGTCTCCCACGGTGCCGCACTGTTTGGAAACTCCTGCATTGCCTCCAAGCACAGCCGCCGCCCCAACGCAGCCGAGTCCCGCGCGCGATCATTCACGTATTGGAAGAACGCCTCACGATAGTCGGCATCTTGCCCGTCGAGCACGTCGGGTGGCTCGGCAGCAGCGGGAAGCGTCGCGGCATCGTCGCTGAGCCCCACCGCTGCGCTTGTACCGGCAACAGCCGTTCCTGCTGCTGGGAGGGCTGCGGTCCTCGTGGCATTCCTCTCTGGCACGCCGTCGCCGCTGCCAGGAATCGCGGGAAGTCCAGGTCGTGCAGAAGGGACGGACTCCGATGCTGGAGAGGTGCTGATGGCGGCGGCCGATCCTCTCTGCTCCCCTCCAGCGCCTCCGTCATTCACCCCCACGAGAGCCCGCGGTGCGTACGGCTGCGAACGGCGATCCCCAAGGCCCTCGCTGAGAAACGCGGTTGCCGCAGACGTCGACACCTCTGCCCCTGTGGCTGCTGCTGCGTGCATCCTTGCCCGCCGAGCACGGTACAAGGATGAGTTTGCCCGATACAGCTTCATCATTTTCTCACAGATGGGATAACTCTCGTGCAGGCGACCAGCGCGTCGCAGCGCGGCGTGCAGCTTCGACAGCGTGAAGAACTCGAACAAGACGGGGTTCGGCAGCATCTCATGAATGCGCCGCGCTGTCAGCGCCTTCAAGAAGGCAATGACGAGCGTCAGGGCGAACATGCGTGCGGCGGGCGACACATCATCGGAGTCGAAGCGGGCCATGAAGTGTTGCTCATCCACAGCTTGGAAGAGCGCCTCCAACAGCGCAGGGGCGTACTCACGCCCGAGAGCGCGCACGATGGGGCCGAGGGATTCGATGAAGAAGCGCGACGTCGCGCCTTCGCCGTCGGTGGAGCACTTCCGTGCCGCGGCTTCCACGATGATGTCAGACAGCAGCGAGAGCGCCACGGCGAGCGGGGCGGTTTGCGGCACCGTCGCGTAGGGAACGTTCGAGCCAGCGGACTTCACGAGGGATGCCGCGGGTGCGGGCAGTGCATCGGAGATGAAGGTGGCGGATGCCGCCTCCTGTACAGCATCAGTGCCCGCCGATGGAGACGTTGAAGGGTGCGGTGAGACAGCGTGTGACGCCTCTGCATCGTTGTTTGTTGCCTTGTTCCCTTCCTCGCCGTCGCCGTTGCCACCCGTCTTCTCCATGCGTTCTTCCTTGGGAGGTTGAAGGCGTCCCTCGGTTATGGCCTTTTCATACTCGACGACAAGGAAGTCCAGCAGCACACGGATGCGCGGCTCCCAGCCCTCCACTCCGAGATCTATCTCCAGCAGCGACTCCACGGCATCCACGTTGGTCACATCATCGGCCAGGATGCTGTACAGCGCCTTCTCTGCCTCATCAAAGCGCGAAAGACGGCGTAGACCGAGTCCCATCACATACCGCACGTGATTCACATCGTTAATGGTCACCACCGTGCGCTCTGGCACAAGCGCGGCGTCCGGCAGCACCTCCATCTCCACCGGTTGCGACAAATACGCGTCGTCAGTTTCGGACAAGTTCGCCTGCGGGGTGTCCTTGCCTGGCCGCTCCACAATCTCCGTCCCGTCTGCCTGCTGCACGACCCGATAGCGTGGAGGCGTCACCGGGGCTACGCGAAACGCGAGATCCCGATCATGCAGGCGCTGCTGGCGCTGCTGCCACTTCAGCAACAACAGATGCTCCTGACTCATCTCCCTCTCCACCTCCTGGCCCACCATCTTGACCAGCGCGTCTAGATCCTCCTGAAGCCCCTTCACGGCACTCTGCAGCTCCTCCTGCGTGCTGTGCTGCGCCAGGGCGACCTGCTTTCGCGCCTGAATGCTCAGGGTGGTGTACCCACGGTAGGCCAACTCCTCCCGCTCCAGCAACTCCTTCTCACGCTCCATGGCCTCCAAGGCGGCTGCACCCACGCGGCTCACGCTGTCGTACCGCGTCATGCGCGACGGTGACGCACGTGGGTCCTGAACGTAGCCAGATGGGGTGTCGGCCAACGTGTTGCGCACCACGTTGCGGTCTCGAACAAAGCGGGTGGTGTGGAAGAGACCAAACGTGCTGCCGCTGCCGCTGCCCCTGTCCACGCAATGGAAGCGCAAGCTGGAATACGGCTTCCGCAGCTTTCCTTCGTACGCTTCTGCACAGCAGCGTTCGCGCTGATTTCGATTGCGCGAGTCGGAGGGCTTCTTTACGGAGCGGAGGAACGGCGAGGGAGAGCACGCGGCGCTCTTGCCGTCGTTGATGAGTGAGGTGGGTATGCCGCGTGAGGAAGTGGCAGCAGAAGTGGTGCAAACCTGTGCGGCTCGTAGCACCTCCATGATCCCTCGAAGCAATGAGAAAGAGAGGTGCAAGGATAGGGATTCGCTGTGTCGAATCAATGCTGGTGAAGATACCCTGTATTGCCTGCACACGCGAAGCAGCGTCCTCGCGTGCTGGATCAACTGCTGCTTGGTCGACATGAGCACAAAATGCTTGATTTCTGTTTCTCCTTGTGTGTGTGTGTGTGTGTGTTTGTGCGCGCTCGTCAAAAGCCGCGTCTACTTCGAGGGAAGAGACTTATGGCGATGATGTTGTGATGGCGAATGCGCGATGTGATTCTCCGCGAAAGAAAAGGAAGTATTAGAAATTATTAAAGGGGCTCATATCAGATATATATATTTATATATATATATCACAGACATGGAGCTACCACATCTGAGAAAGAAAGAGACAGAGCATCTCCTTCTTCCTCATCTGACACTGCCACAGCGAAACGAAGCGCCGCAGAGACCAGACAGCGACCGATGTCTGTCACCAGTGTCCCTTCAAGCTCGAACCAGAAATGTGGCTCGCGTTCTTTTTTTTATTTTGTTTTGCGTGTGCGCGTGTTCGGTTCCCCGAAAAGTGGGGTGAGGAAGAGGGCGTGTAGACGCTACGAACCCTATTTCCCCTGCAAAACAACGGATTGAGGCACCAAACTGTGAAGTAGAAAATTAAAAGCAAATACAGCTAGCGAGCGACGGTTCAAAGTAGAGATACTAACCAATAAAATATATCTTTTTTTTGAGGAAAAACAACGAAAACGCGCGGCAACAGCAAGAGGAAGATAAAATAAAAGGAGGATTCGTCCACAAAATAACAGAGAAAAAAAAAAGGCTAAGGTTGACGTTAAAAAGTTGAGCAGACATGTCGCGCTTACTCGACGACAAGGTGCACGATTCACAAATGCAACACGCGCTACAAAATTTCAATTCCCGCTTCACTGTAAGCGTGACAGAAGCTTCGGTCACGCGAAAAAGGAATAAACACACAGAGAGAATAGAAAACTATTTTTTTGTTGTTTGTGCGCGTGTCTTCAAGGGGTATGTACTCTCGCCCCGAATTCTTTGGAAAGTTAGATGATTGGCCGCTGCGGGGCTTCCGTCATCGTCAGCACCACCTTTCCATAGCCACGATTCTCCTCCAGGTAGGTGTGCGCGGCAGCAGCCTCCTCCAGGGCAAAGGTGCGATTGATGATGGGCGAGATAATACGCTCGTTCATGTACGGCACAATCTCCTTCTGAAAAGACTCCACCAGCGACGTCTTGTAGGCCTCGCTGCGGCACCGCAGCTTGGTAAAGGTGATTTGCGCTGTTTCGCGGAAGAAGGGCAGCGCGTTCATCTGCACCAGCGAGCCACCGATGAAAGCGACGACGACCAGATGGCCGTTCGGCGCTAACACCTGCGCATTCTCGCCCAGATAGGTGCCCCCGAAGACGGGGTCGACAATAACGTTCATGCTCTCCTCACCAAAGAGCTTCTTGATCTTTGGCGCGAAGGCCCATCCGGCCTCGTCCTTGGTGCGGCTCAGATTCACACTGGCGAAGCCTTTGCACACATCTATCTTGGCCTCCGAGGAGGTGGTCACGGCGGTGGCTTGAAAGTACTTCTCGGTGATCTGCGCACAGGCGCTGCCGATCCCACTCGCGCCGGCGTGGATCAGCACGCGCTGCCCCGACTTCACCTTACCGTGACGATTCAGAATCTGCCAGGCTGTGATGAACGTCTCGGGAACGGCGGCGGCCTCCGTGAAGGAGTAGCCCTGCGGGATGGGCATCACACAGCCCATGTGCGCCGTTGCGAAATCCGCGTAGCCGCCACCGGAGAGCAGCGCCATCACATTGTCGCCCTCTTTAATCGTGCCGCCAACGTCGGACCCGACCTGGGCCACGATGCCCGCCACCTCAAGCCCCATAATCTCACTCGCGCCATCAGGGGGTGGGTAGTGCCCACGGCGCTGTGACAGGTCAGCGCGGTTAACGCCGGCCGCCATGACTTTGATCAGCACATCGGTGCCACGTTTGATCGCGGCTTTGGGGGCTTCTCCCACACACAGCATGTCCACTCCGCCAAAGCCCTTCAGCGTCACCGCACGCATCATCGTTTCGAAGAGAGAGAGAGAGAGAGAGAGACAGACAGACAGAGACAGAGGCAGAGAAAAAAAAAAATAACTACGCGCAGTGGAAGCGCGAAAGTTGAAAAAGAAAAGAGAAGGTCCGCCTGCACACAGCCCGCTAAGTGTACCCAGAGTTCTCTTTTGCTCTAAAGTGCAGGTGGAACTGAGATCCTGATGAAAAAGAAAGGCTACCTAACAGAAAGTGTAAAACAAATAAAAAAGCGTTGCACTCTGATGATACACTTGAAGTACTGCGGCAAACAAGCAAACCAAAATAAAAAGCACTAGATTGAAGAGGAGCAAAGATGTGAGGGATATACCACTTCGATTTCTTTCGTGACGCGAGAGATGTGATGAAGAGGACGCTAATAAAGAGGTCGCCGTCACTTTATAACAAAAGAATTGTGTGTGTTCGTGTAAATCTGTGTGTGTTTGTGTTTGTGTTTGTGTGTGTGTGAGTGTTGACACGTCTAGCAGGTGAGACGAGCTTTAAAAAAGGATCGCTGATGTTGACTCCGAAAAAAAAAACGGGAAAACAAAGAAAGAAGAAAGCGAAAATGGTCAAATCACGTGTCTGAGAGA
Organism: Crithidia brevicula; assembly: GCA_030849845.1. Classification (NCBI taxonomy): domain Eukaryota; phylum Euglenozoa; class Kinetoplastea; order Trypanosomatida; family Trypanosomatidae; genus Crithidia; species Crithidia brevicula. The sequence continues at coordinate 19,278 of JASAOD010001936.1, forward strand.
AAAACAAACAGTGCTTGAGAACGTAAAACGCAATTACAGCAAACAAAAAAAAAAAAGATTAAAGCGAAATAGCGCCAGATGTATATCAATTAATGATCGGTTAAAGTGTGCTGCAGCACCGACGCGTTTTCACGCGCTTTAAGAAGCGAGCCGTCTTCACTAAAAACGGGTGGAACAAAACGAGCAACAACAAAACTTGTTTGTTGTCTCGGCTGCTGGCGAGGACCACTTGGCTGAGTTCTGTTCCGATTCAACACGGCGTAACACACAATGAAGCCGCAGCAGAAAAAGAGAATCACGCAACGGAGGAAGCTAACAGGAACGTATTTGATGTTAGCACACACACACACACACCAAGAGTATAATAGTGAGCCGAGGCGTTCAAAGAAAACAAAGAAAGAAGAAGGAGAAGAAAAAATTCCTCTAGTTCAACTGAATTTCACACTTTCTGGGTTACGTGAATATGTATCTGTCTGTATAGAAGTAGCAGATGGTTTTTTTTTTTTCCCAATCTTCGAATGCTACGGTGCACCTTCGTGCTCGACCGGATTCGCGAATGTAAACACAAATGGGAACAGCGGGTTTGTGTATGTGTGGGTGATGTGAAGCTTCGCTATGCTATGAAGAAAAAAGGAAAAACAAAACAGAAGGACTCCTAGATTTTGAAAAAAATGGATATTAGGAGCGCCAGCTTGAATTCCAGCATCAAAAGAAGAAGACGAGAGAAAAGAGAAAGTTCGAAGAACAGCTGGGTGTATGTCGAATGAAGCATATGATGCGCGTTAGAGAAAGAAACGTGGTGAACAAAGTTGAAAAAAGAAAGAGGGACAAAACAAATGAGGAGGAAAGGAAGTGGAAGAAAAACGCTTCTTCTCAAGAGCAGAAACAATACGGTGGTGTAGCCTTGGAGTGTGCGTTAGATAAAGCACCGCGTTCCGTTAACAATTTGTGCCTCGCACGACTTTTGCTTTATGTTTTTGTACCGTTGCTACCCGTGGCCCTCGTACCTTACAAGAAGACAGAGATGCATCTACTTATCAAGTGACAGCTGGGTCGACACGTGTTACAGTGAGTAACACGACGCTCTTGAAAAGGAAGGTATACTTGTAAATTTGCATTTCTTTCTTTCATATGGATGCGTAATTGTCCGTTTGTGCTGTTTCTCTTTTGCTGTCGCTGTTCTGATTAAGTTTAGAGGAAAAGAAAACTGTGTCGAGGATGAAGGATCTGTGATCATCGTCTGCGCTTTCGAGCTCTCACAGTAGAGCGAAAAAAGGAATACATGGGCAAAGAATTCGTAGAAGCTACATATAGAGGCACAACTATCCGAACAGTTGAATAAACCAAGGATAACTGCATGCACTTCCCTCACTTGTACCAAGCCCCAATCGGGGACTGCGACACACCATGCCAACGTCAAAGAAAGGGATATATATAGCAAACACAGCAACATTCAAAAAAAAAAACTCAAGGTGCCATGCTTAACAATATCAAGACGGATTTTTGATAAACTGCCGAGATTCGACGTGTTGCCGAATGCCACAGTTACAACCCAAAGACGTGATGCTTCTCTGCACTCGACCTCTTGGAAGCAAACATACACACACACACACACACACACACACACACACACACACGCACATTCGCACATAGGCGTGTCCATCGCGTGCGAGCTCACTCAACACAACAATCCAAACTAAGAAACAAACAAAAGAAAAGCTACAAAAAATGCTACATCGACTACGCACACAAGATTTGGCATACATTATTATAGATTTTGTTTTCTGCTCTTTGGTTTCTTAATTATTTATTTGTGTGCGTGCTGATGGAAGCGAGCTATTGATTTATCCTTCCTTCACCAATATATATGCTTTCCGGCGTGTTTGTGTGACGTGAAGGAGAGAGAAGAAGAAAAAGCTCCGGCGTTGGCGTAGATGAACGTGATCGTCCTGTCAATGACTTTCTCATCGCTCTTGTACATCAAATTCAAAGAAGCAGATAATAAGTGGCGGTTGCCTAAACTGTTGTATCTCTCTCTCTCTTTGTCTTTCGAGGCAGCACGAATTACGCAGACGTCAAAAACAAAAAAAACGAAAGGTGTAAACATTCTCAAACAGGCTCATGAGAAAAAAAGAAGAAAAAAGCTTTAGAAGGGAGCACACAAACACACTTTTAAGAGAAGACATGCACGCTAGCAGAGAGGAAAGAGGAAAATCATCGTGATGAAATATGTGGTTGTTTGCTTCAAGCAATAACCCAAAACAGCACAAGCGCTGTGGAAGGCACAACTCCGATATCGTAAGCTTCGAGCCGGAGAGAAAGAGGAGGTGAGTGGAGGTGTTCAATATGGAAAGAAAACAAAAAAGAGATGAGGGAGGTGCAAGGCGTGGATAAACAGAATCGCCTCGTCGACATTTGAGAAGAAAAAAAACGACGCAAACAAATCAAACATAGAAGCGCTACTCAAGGGCCTGCCAAGTCCACACCTCTTGGTAGCCCAAACAAACATAAAACACAAAAAGACAAGATTTCGCGCTTCACGTGGCCCTGGAACGGGGGATGGTGAAGCAAAGTTACACTCCAAGTGAAAAACAAACAGGCAAAAAGGTTGTTAAGGGTAAATCTCACAACAGAGAAGAAAGCAAAGAAGGTTTGGAAAAATAGAACTTAAAAAAAAAAGGGTTTTGAAATTAAGCAGGAAACAGAAATTGATTTCGTTTTGGTGACGGAGTAGGATAAAGATGGGTTTGATGATGCGGAAAAGAGGCGTTGCGGTGAGAGAGACGTCGCAAAACGCAGCGAGCGAAGAAAACGAAAAAAGAGAGAGATAAAGGGGGATCAGCTGCGCGCCGCACAGAAACCATCTTGACGCACTTCGAAATCAATAAAGATAAGATAAGAAAGTTGTACAGACGTGTTGGGTTTGGAAAATAAAAGGGAAAAAGAACATTTTATGCGTGCAGAATAAATATAAATGTAGGCTTGAGCCGCTTCAACCAGGCTTAACAGAACGAGAACGAGAGGACAATCAAGTCTGAATTTGAATAAGAAAGAAAAAACAATGTGCGCGCAATCATACATCCCGTCGCCTCAGGCCTTTCGTCTTGATTTATTGGTGAACGTTATTATTTCTCCTCCGGTTTCGGCTGGGGAGAAAGAAGGCGTGGAAGAGAAGACCATTCTTGCCTCATATATATAGAGAGAGAATAAATATATAATAAAAACAGCTCCAAAAACACAAGCTCAAAAATTAACTACAAAGAGAAAGCAAAAGAGAAGAAGACCAAGCATTTAAGTAGCTCCATCGCCTCTGTACAAACACATTTTTTGTTGTTGCCGGTTTTTTTTTTTTTTGAAATCAGCAACAAAGTCTTCCTCTGTGCTCAGATCCCTCTTTCAGCTTCAGGGCTGACATCTTGCCAGTCACTCTTGTTCTTTTTGTTGTTGTTTTTTTGCTACGAATGCACCCAGTTCTCGCCGTCATGCTGGATCGTCTCCTTCAGCTTCCACATGTTCCCACCCACCATGTCCGCACTGCCGTTCATCGAGAAGAGGCGCAACATGCGGTCGCCCTCGCTAGGGAAGATGCGCGACGAGAAGACCTCCTCGCCGCTATTCACAAACACCTCCAACGAGGAGCGATCGACGTACACGTGCAGCTGCAGCAGCACACTCTCCGACAGCTCGCAGGAGCGATACCCGCTCAGCATATGATGCGGGTAGTGGCGGTTTAGCACGAGTCGGTTGGATTGCGTGTCCACGTAGAGCTCCGCTCCGCCACCCAGCCAGAGGCCATACTTCTCCGCTGTGCTCGTCTTGCAGTTGAAGGTCACCTCGAGCTCATAGGAAGTACAATCCTCCACCAGCAGCATGTCCGCACTCTCGCTAATACGCTGAGGGGGGATGGTGGCTTGCGCACACCGCAGCTGCAGCAGCTCACGCGGAGGCACCATGCGAACGCCGCCGGTGAACGGATCCAGCACAAGCTCACGTGGCAGCGTCAAGCACCCACTCCAGCCGTGCTCCCGGGTGGGCATCGGACTCTCCCACATATCCAACCAGCCGATGATGATGCGCCGGCCATCCACCGTCGTGAAGGTCTGTGGGGCGTAAAAGTCGTGGCCGCGATCGATCTCGCGAAAACGCTGTGTCACGTCGAATTCGGTCAGCCGACACGGGCCATTCAGCCGGCGCGTCACTCGCCCTCCTGGCGCGGCCACCGTCGCGGACTTCTGCGCAATCTCAGCGAGTGTGTTGGCCGCTGCCGAGGTGTTCCAGTTGCCCAGCATGTAGCCGCTCTGAAAGCGATTGCGATTTCCGTAGCCGACCTTGCGTTTGCCCTGTGGGGAGAAGAGAAGGACCTCGGCCTGCTCGAGTGGGAAGAGGTCTGGGCATTCCCACATGAACACGTTCTTGTCCTCCGTCACGCCCAACACCTGCCACGTCGAGTCATCCCAGTGCTCCAGGTCATCGCTGGTGAAGAGGAGGAGCTGGCCGAGGTCCTTGGTGACGTCACGTGCCCCACACACCATCCACCACCGCCCCTCTTGGAACCAAACTTTTGGGTCGCGGAAGTGCACGTAGCCCGGCGGAGGACGCACGACGGGGCCAAGCTTCTCAAAGTGAAGCCCATCCTTGCTCACGGCGAGGCACTGCTGCTGGTAGAAAGAAGAGTTGTCCTCGTCGAGGCTGCTACCACCATGCAGCGCCGCCTTCTCCTCCTCGGTGAGCCAGGAGTGTCCGGTGTAGAAGATATACAGCTTGCCGTCACAACTGACCGAGGAGCCGGAGAAGCAGCCGTCACGGTCGTAGGGGTCGCCTGGGGCGAGGACGATGGGCTGGTGCTGCCAGTGGACGAGATCCTCGCTCGTCACATGGCCCCAGTGCATCGGACCCCAGTTCTCACTGTAAGGGTTGTGTTGATAAAACACGTGGTAGACTCCGTTGTGATAGCACAGGCCACCCGGCACGCCCATCCAGCCTGCGTAGGCCGCGATGTGATATTCGGGGTACCACTGCTTGTTCAGCACACTCCACGCCTTCAGCTGAGCATGGGTGGCCTGTGCGATGCGCTCAGCGTGGGAGAGAGGTTGGTGCGACTGCGGCGGCTGTTGTGGCTGCTGCTTCAGATGATGCTGATGATGGTGATGGTCCTGCATGCCGAACGCATCCACCGCGGTGGTGGCGTTCTCGGCGTTCATGTACATTTTCTACAGGTGTTGAAAGATTTCCTCTTCTTTTTTTTTCTTTTTTTTAAGGTGGCGCGGCACAGTGTCAACGAGATTAACGATGAAGCAGGTAAGATTTAAAAATAATAATAATAAATCCTGAGGTCCAGCGAGTAACTGTTTGATTTCCTTCGGTTCCGTACAATGCGCTACCTGTACACGAACAAAAATTCAAAAAGTGAAAAGAAAGAAACGACTGCAATACAGAAGTTTCTTGTTTGTTTGTTTTTTGTTGTTTGTTTTGATGTTCAGATGCTAGTGACAAGATGCTGCCACCCGTCGGGTTGAACAATAAATAAATATATCCTGGCGTTGTCTTTTGGGGTATATGCTTTAAAAAAAAAACCATAAATAGAATGTAAGAAACGAAAAAAATCTACAAAGCAGGCGGTGGCTGCTGTAGAAGAAAAGAAAATGGGGTAAACGACGAAAGGCTGAAACACCGAAATATGCTTGTTTTTAAACTAAAGATTTGATCCTATGCTAAACTGGCCGCTGTTTCCTCTTTCTTTTTGTTTTAGCACAGCGTTCCTTTATAGCTTGTATTTTTTTTTTTTCTCTGTGTGTGTGTGTGTGTGCAGATGCGGAAAGTAGTTTTTTCTCTTTTGGCTGAGAGACTATGTTGCCTCTGTGCGTGGCAATAGGGTCTTTCTAGAGAGACTCTGCAAAGATGCGTTGTCGGAAAACTCACAAGAATGTTTTCAGGGAGGTGCGTGAACAAAAGATCTTCTGTCTTTTCTTTTTCTTTTTTCAATGAGAAACGAAGAAGAAGGAGACAGGTAAAGCCATTCAGAATGCTTGTAGATTCAAACAATAAAAAAAAAAAGTTTTACTCGCTGTGTATGTAAGTGTGTTCTTTTTGCTTGCTCACTACTGGGGTTCCAGCGTGAATGCGTTTTGGGCAGATACAAAAAAAAAAAAATACGCAGATAATGTAAAGGCGAGTGATTTTTTTTTTTCCCAACGTCACATTAATCGTTCTTTTCGTTTGTCTATTCGAATTCAGCTGCAGTTGTTGTTGTTTTGTTACTCCTTCTGTGTTTTGTGAGCGTATTATAATAATAATAATAATAATTTTCGGTTTGTGTGGGTGTGTGTGTGTGTGTGTAAAAGGCGATGGCTGTCTTCTACGCGATTCGTGGGGGACTTAGACACGCAAACTTGCTGCGCAGAAATGGCCCAGTTGGCTTTCTGGTGTGTGCGGGTAACGGTAGAGCTCTTCCTACTTTTTAATTGTTTTTCTTTTTGTTTGTTTGTTTTTGAAAATAGATAGAGAAGGGCAGAGAATAGTACGCAAGGCGAATTGGCGATTAGTAAACAGAAAGAAAAAAAAAGTCTTGTAAAATTTGGTATGTTCAGTGTGTTTGTGGGAGTGTTATGCCAGCTGCAAACGCTTGCCTTGTACGCTCGAGTCTCAACTTGTATCGGAAATATTTACCTCAATTACCAACGATGAATAGAAGTGGTTGAAGGAGGCTGATGGATTGCTTTGGGATTGCGCACCGGGGCATCGGTGAAGGTCCAGAAGTTAATGTAGCCACGCACCAAAAAAAAAAAAAAAAAATCGTGCGCGGACCCGAGAATAATCAGAGCCCATGAAGAGGCACAGAGAAAGAGAGAGAGAGCGATAGAGGATTACACGAGCATCACGAGACTCACGACGACATTCAGAAGCAACAGGGTCAACGCTCTTTAGCCGCATACAGCTGATCTGGTTTTTCAGCACAGTTGCTCCTCTTTATATATATACTCAAAGGCAGTTGCTGCAGCTTCCCCACTTCATGAGTAGATCTGCAAGCCTCTGGCTGAAAACGAGCAGGGCGGCTGTCAGGGGCATAAAGCCAAAGAGAAGTAAAGGCGAAGACTTCTCTTTCTCTCCATCCTTTTCTCTCATGTTGACAGTTCACCACGCACAGTGCACGGCACGTCGTGTTGTATGCCACGCGTCCAATTCAAAAGAGCGGTAAAAGTAGATCACTTGCTTAAAATACTTCTTATGCAGAGGTACCAGCACCACCCGTTGAGGTCTACGAAGCCCATTATATATTTATATTTTGCTATGTGTGTTTTGTGTTTTCGAAGTGTATCTGATAAAGCCTTGTACGCAGCAACGGTGTTGAGGCTTATTAGCATCACGAGGCCAAGGGAAGGTTATAGCAAAGAGAAGAAGAAAACAAAAAGATTTATAAAGTGTCTTTTACGAGGGAGCCTAGCGAACAAAAAGAAAAAAGGGGAAGCTTGCATTTCTCTTCGCTTCGACATCCTCAACAGAGCGCCACTGCGTCCTCTCGCATGCACGTTTCATTTCCCTGTCCGCTTTTTTGCGTGCTGGGTGTTTTCTTTTTCTTTTTTTTTTTCCGAAGAGCTTAGCTTAGTGTAACGAAGAAGAGAGAAGAGCGAAAGAGCAACACGATCATCAAGATAAATAAATAAATAAATAAATCGTTTGACTCGGTCCATTTCAAAGCAACAACTGTTACCGATAAAGCAAAGTCGTGCACAATTACCTTCACATCAACAGAGGTTAAAATGAAAAGATGGATGCTGCCCTTGAAAACAACATGTAGAGATACGCAAACCAAACAAAAAAAGACAAAAGTGACTTTCTTTCTGGGTAATGGTCATGATAAATTCGTGACGAGGAGAAATAAAGAAATAAAAGGCAAAAGACGCAAAAGCTGTAACGCCATGCTCAACAGAGAAAAAGAAACTGGATCTTTTTTTTTTTCATGCGTTTGCTCTCAGCAACCTCTCTCTCTCTCTACCCATCTCTTGCACACCTCGTGTTCGCAGGGAGATGCCTCACTTGGCTTTCCTTTGCTTTCACAAAAAGTGACGTGTGATTAACGTTCAAAAATAAATATTTATATCAAACAGAACAACAGCAACACCAACAAAATTCATCACAAATTGCAGAGAAGCGGGCCCAGCGACTCCAAAAGCAAATCACCACAGGCGTCAAGAAGTCAATAATGGAGTACGCACAAAAATAGGACAAGCACATAGAGAAAAGGAAGAAGAACATAAAGCTTTCGTATTTGAGTTGAATGTTGTTATTGTTGTTGTTGACCTTTTTGTGGAAAGAAGAAAGGTTCAGCGCTCGCCAATAAAGCAGCGTCAGCAGAGCAGACACTTCTTAGTAAGGTGAGAGAGAGCAATCAGAAGAACTATTTGCTGATTGCGCTTTCCTGTGTCGCTTTCTGCGTCGCATCTCAGAATTCAGTTTAAATAAGCATGTATACAAAAATCGTCGAGCACGCAACCGCCGTCACTTTCACATTACTTTAAAAGAAAAAGGGAAAAAAGAAAGCGGAATTATGGAGCGAAAAAAAAAAACGAGCAGATATCTCGCACAGTCATGCAACAGAGATGATGTGAGGCGTCCAGTGTACAAAAGCGTGCAGGTGCGTGTGTGTGTGTGTGTGTGCCTCAGTGCTCCACGGTTGCCCTCAGCTTCCACATGTTCCCACCCACCATGTCCGCCGTTCCGTTGATCGAGAAGAGGCGCAGTGCGCGCTCGCCCTCGTCGGGGAAGATGCGCGAGGAGAACGATGCCTCGCCGTCGTTCACGAACACCTCAATTGACGAGCGATCCACGAAGATGTGCAGCCGCAGCAGCACCGTCGTTGGCATCTCGCAGGAGCGATACCCACTCAGCATGTACTGCGGGTAGTGTCGATTCAACACAAGGCGCTTCGCCTGCGCGTCGACGTAGAGCTCCGCTCCGCTGCCGAGCCAGAGGCCGTACTTCTCCGACGTGCTCGTTTCCGTGTTAAAGGCCAGCTCCAGCTCGTAGGAGGCGCAGTCCTCGAGCAGCTGCGCGTCGCTGTTATCGTCCAGCACAACACCCGGCACAATCGTCACCTCCGCCGCACGCAGCGCGACCAACTCCCGTGCGGGCAACATGCGCAGCCGACCGGTGCTCTCGTTGTAGTGCAGCTCGCGTGGCAGCGTCAAGCATCCACACCAGCCATGCTCCTTCGTTGGCATCGGACTCTCCCACATGTTGAACCAACCAAAGATGAGTCGTCGCTGCCCGTCAGCCGCCATGAACGTCTGTGCCGCGTAGAAGTCGTGGCCGTGGTCCAGCTCGCGGAAGTCGCGCTGCACCGTCCAGGCCCCACCGGGCAGCCACTGACCAGCGATGTAGCCGTTCTGAAACCGGTTGCGGTAGTCGTACTCGTTGGCCCGCTTGCCTTGCGGGCAAAAGAGCAACAGCTTCAAGTCCTCGCGACGGCCCATTGTGAAGTAGTCCGGGCATTCCCACATAAACACGTTCTTGTCCTCCGTCACGCCCAACACCTGCCACGTCGAGTCATCCCAGTGCTCCAGGTCATCGCTGGTGAAGAGGAGGAGCTGGCCGAGGTCCTTGGTGACGTCACGTGCCCCACACACCATCCACCACCGCCCCTCTTGGAACCAAACTTTTGGGTCGCGGAAGTGCACGTAGCCCGGCGGAGGACGCACGACGGGGCCAAGCTTCTCAAAGTGAAGCCCATCCTTGCTCACGGCGAGGCACTGATGCTCGTAGATGGCATCTGGGTTGCTGGGCGTTGGCGCGTCCAGCACGAAGTGTCCGGTGTAGAAAAGATACAACTTGCCATCGTGGCTGACCGCGGAGCCGGAGAAGCAGCCGTCACGGTCGCACGCGTCGCCTGGGGCGAGGGCCGTCTTCTCATGCTTCCAGTGGACCAGGTCCTTGCTCGTCGCATGACCCCAGTGCATCGGGCCCCAGTCCGCGCTGTAGGGGTGGTATTGATAGAACACGTGGTAGCGGTCACGGCAGTGCACGAGGCCGTTTGGATCGTTCATCCAACCCGTGAAGGGGGCGATGTGGTAGTCGGGGTACCACATCGTGTTGGTCGCGGACTCCCAACGAGCGAGCGCGACTTTGTCCGCGGCAGCAAGACGCTCGGCGTGTGTGTCACGCGGCCGATAGCGTGGCGCATCCTGCGTGACGGAAGAGTGGCTCGCCATGACTGCTGCGCAAGAGGACGAAGAAAAAAATCGGGAGGGAGAGGAATAAAAGATTCTTTTGAAGGCGTGATGAAATTTCAATCGAATACACATATATATATGTATATTTCCAAAACAACGAGTTGGATAAGTAAGAAAAGCAATTGAGTCGCTGATATGCTATTTATTTGTTTTTCAATTTAATTTTTAGGTTGTTTTTCTTTTTGTAGACGCAACTGTCTAGGCTAAAAAAAAAAAAAACGGAAACAAAGTGTGTGTATGTGTGAGGGTGAAAAGGAAAAAAAAAAAACAGAGGAATAATGTGTGTCGCGTGCTAGAAGACGGCTGACGTGCTCAATTGGCTGCTAGATGGCCGCTTCTCAACGCTTAACAGCTGCTGCCAAAACCACAAGAAGGACAAGCAATCAAAAAAAAATAGGTAACTTGTTCTCGATCTTTACCCTGTACGCCTCTACCGCAAACTTTGTATAATGATCTGAGGAGATTGAAAAGAAGGTGCTTTTTTACGAATAATAAACGAAGACAAGCAACACAGAAAAACAGAAGCTTTTGAGACTTGTAGTGCGCGATTTTTTCGCAGAAAAAAAGGGGGAAAAAAGAAGAGGATTAGTGAGAAAAAGAATGAAATTGGCTGGTGAGAAGAGAGAGAAGCTGCGCTTTCGAGCATGAGTTGACGGTTGAGCGTGACCGCAAAGACGAGCTATCTCTTTTTTTTCTTTTTTTTCCATGCTGCAAGTGTTGATGGTGTTCTGAGTTTGCCTCTAAAATCCACTTAACACTAACTCTATGTTCCAGTCGGGAAAAAAAGACTCGCAGCAGCTTCTATTTTTGTGTAATCTCGGCGCGCCGGTATATATTTGAAGCTCAATCCTCGTATTCTAAAATACATGCTTTTGCTTTCTCTTTTTGCGTCCCCCATACTCTCCCACACCAAACAACAACCAATTTGAAAGCGGAAGTGTAGGTCTGTTATTGGTGTTGGGAAGAATGGCGAAGTTGCGTCGCATTCGTTTTTCTTTTTTCTTTTTTTCTTTTTTCTTCAATAGATTGTAAGCTTGATGCAGCACGTTAGATGTGATGTCGGCGCTCCCTCCTGTGATGCAGCTGCACGGCAACTGAGCAGCATCAACGAAGGATCGCACAGAACAGAAAAAAAAAGCACCAACACAGCTAAACACGAGCTTCCACAACAAAGATGCTCACAGACATTCGCATCCCGTCAAACGCATTTGTTTCTTCGTGTTACACCATAGCCTCATTTCCTACTGACTACGTAGGCGGCTGGCGCCATTCACCAGAAACCAGTGCGGTAATCGGTCAACTACACAGACGCACACACACGTGAGCATGTAAGTGCGGCTTTGGCAACACACACACACACACACAAAACAGTCTCCAAAGCGAAAAAGAGACAGAGCGTGCTTCTCCCGGTGGGCTGCGTCCATCCCCCACCGTCTTCACGTGGTGTTTTGCAGATCTTATTTTTATGTTTCTCTCTCTCTCTCTCTCAACGCCCGCGATTGTGCGGAAGGGGCGGCAGCGGCATCTCGGCAAAGAACGGGGACACATTGGGAAAGTTGCGGGTCTGAAACGCGAACACCTTGTAGCTCTGGCCCATTTCCTCTGCATCCATGAGACGGCGGTAGTTCTGCAGCACCTTCATCGCACTCTTCGTCTCCTCGTGCTTGATGACGTGCGCGAGGCGAATGTCAATGCCGTTCTCCACCAGAAAATCGTGCTGCGTCATCACCGGGAACCACTTGAGGTGTCGCCGGGCGACCTCCAACCGCTCGAGAGCCCATCGAAGCTGACGGAAGCTCACCCAGCACGAGAGATCCACCTCGCCGGGTGACAGCAGTGGATCAACAAAGCGGTGGCCGCGAATGCCACGCAGGGTGCTGTGCATGTGCTCATCCTTGCCGTAGTCAATCAACAAGCACGCGGCTTTCTGGCAGTCGATCATCTTCTTCATGAGGGTCTCCATCGTCTGCATCCCCACCGTGTTCACCTCGTAACAGTCGCCGATCTTGCCGTTGTTGCGAATTTCATCGGGAATAAGGTACGCCGACATCGACCCCGACGGCGCATGCACCAGTTGAAAGTGGGCCTCCGTGCCGGGATCGGTGTCCACCTCCACACACGTCTCCACCCACCCACGCTCCGTGTAGCGGAACTGCGCGACCGGCAGCGCGTCAAAGTACTCATTGGCGATGAAGATGGTTGGCTCCAGGGAGAAGGGCAGCGACTCCAAATCCATCCACCACCTGATCTTGCCCTGCGCTGTCTGAAATTCCGCGAGGGCCTGCTTCTGCTCCTCGCGACGCGCCGCACCCACCTCGACGAGGTGCACCTGCAAGAAGTGCAACAGGTGAGGATTGGAGTACTGAATCTGCTTCAGCATCGTCTTCATGAGCGTGCCGCGACCCGGTCCCATTTCGACAAGATGCAACACACGTGGCGTACCCATCTTCTGCCAGGCGTCCATGACCCACGCCGCCAGCACATCGCCAAAGAAGGGAATCTCCGCTGCCGTGAGAAAATCAGCCTTCTCGCTACCAATCACGTGCTTCTTTGCGGCGTAGTAGCCGTAGTTGGGGTGGGTCAGGCAGTCCTTGATGTACTGCGACATGGGGTAGTAGCCCTGGGCAATGATCTTGTTAATGAGCTCCGTGCAGAGTGGGGTCTTGAACTCTTTCTTATTGGCCGAATTCACGGTGGCGCGGTCTGGGGTGGACATGTCGCTGGCGTGGAGGTTCATGGCGAGGCGAGGGGCCGTGCTGCGGAGAAGACCAGCGCGATAATTCACACCGGCGTGGCAGAGTTCTCTGACCGGGGCAGCGAAGGAGGACGTTGGCATCGGAGACGCAGAGGAGTGCGGGTACGCGGCGAAAGGGCCATCGATCCTTGCGATAGCGGTAGCAGCTCGGAGAGCCGAGACGCCGGTCTGCGACTTCAGCAGCGGAAGGGAAACACGTGACATGTTTTTTGATTTTTTTTGCGCGCGTCTGTCAGTTTATGTGTGTGTGTGGAGAGGATGGTTTGTGAGTGCGTTTGGACGGGCCTGCAATTCTTTCTTTGACTTTCTAATTCCTCGTCCTCTGTAATCACTATTCGCTATTACAGATGTAAAATTGAAAAAGAAAATCAGCAGCCAAATAAAGAGAGAGGAGAAGGAAGCAGTGGAGATGCTACTATCGGGAAATACGGTTTAAACGAGGCATTTTCATATTCTAATAAAACTCACGGTGGTGAAAACCTCCTCCGTCGTATGCATCTTCGAAAAGATCTCATCGACGTAGGCAGCGGAAACGAAATCGTAATTCCCCTTAACTTGATGTTGTTGTTGTTGTTTGTCGTTCTTAAATTCCAGTAGACCACAGCAAGACTAACAAGAAAATAAATGTTTTATTCGTTCGCCTTGTCTGTACTTTCTGCAGCAAGTCACCTGTTGCGCACATCGGTGTCAAAACTGAACAAGAACGAAACGAAAAAAAAAAAAGCATAGCTTGTGTAGTTGACGACCCTCAGAAAGGAATATCACATTCGCAAGTAAAAGTAAAGGTTAATCGCGCTGATATTGTTGTTGTTTTAAATTCATAATTGTTTTTTTTTGTTTTGGTTTCTTTGGTCAAAGAGGCACGATGTCCTCCACCTCGTCTCGTGGGTCGTCCACGCGGTGCCGCTGCGGCCGCCGCAACTCCCCCACGCAAGCCGCTGCACTGTGAGATGGGGAGAGGTCCGTGCGCGGTGTGACATCCTCCACAACTGAAGGCGAAAACTGCAGACAAGGAGCGTGGAAAGGCACAGTTGTGGTGGCAGGAATGGTGGTTGATGATACGTCGGACACGGCACAGTCCGGTTCGGTATCCCTCCCCGCATGCATGCCAAAGCTACGTGCGATAGGCACAGCGTTGTTGAATGCCTGCGTCGATGAAGGCCACACAGTCTGCCTCTCGAGCGGCACAACATCCTCGACATCCGAGTTGCTAGAGCAGGAGCGGCCCGTACCTTTGCGCGTCGCCGTGGTTCGTGCGTACTCGGTAACTGGCATCGACTCCGCCGCCAGCCCACCCCGCTGCGTCTCCGTCAGCTGGAGAGGTTCCACATCTTCGTACTTCATGGCGGACGTGTTGGAGAGAGAATCTTGCTCGCTGCGCCGGTCTGGTGTGTGGTAGCGGTGCACCGCTGATCCACGACCACTCTCCACCTCCTCAGCTGACACAGGGGCTTCTCCATCCGCCACACCGCGCGCTGGTGTGTCGGCCATCGGGCCAGCGGCAGACCACGTAGCTGGTAGAGCGAGAAAGGAGGTTGGGGTGGCGGGCATCGAGACGCCCATGGTGGGCGTGCCCTGCAAGGAGTAGGGAGAGGTGCTGAGTTCGCCAGATGCATCGCGTGTAAAAACAATATCAGATATGGACGACGCAGCAGAGGACAAGGAGGATGGCGACGACGCAGAGGAAGACGATGATGTCGCATGACTGGCGAGGTTCGCAGCGAGAGAGGAGAGCGGGTCGGCGGGTTGTGTCGCGTTGTGCGGTAACGACGCTCGTTTACGATGTCCCACATCGCTGCTGGAGACAGCTGGACAGGCAGAAGCATCTGCTGGCCTCCATGCATCGCTCACTTCCACGTCCTCCATAACAGGCGAGGCCTGATTATGCGCGATGCCAGGCGCACTTCCTCGGATTCCCTGCCAACGCATAACGCTGTGTGGATACTCATCCTCGTGCGTCCCTACGCCTCTGGCATGGCTGGTGTTAACGTATCGACGTGCGGCGGCAGCAGCAGCATCATTGGTGGATTTCCTAAGCATTGTCGACCTCGGCTCCTCTTCCATTCCGGAAGATGTGGCCTCGCCTGTTGCAGGCAAAAGCAGTGGACGCAAGCGGCGAAGCGATGCCCCGTTGATCGAAGAGCGCCGCACCAATTCAGCTATCATCGCCCGCACTGTGGATGCAGCGTCGTTGGCGTACGAAGGAAAAGGGCCGCCCTGCATGCCTTCTGCCCCTGCGATCACCTCCTGATGGTCGGGCGGACAGACGCAAACGCAATGCGGCCACCGCTCCCGCCCACCGCGCACCGAGTCACACGCGCTGTCCTCCCTTGCCAAAGACGCCTGCCGCGAGTCCGCACCAGAGTGCGGCAACAGCGCTGGTGAGGAGGACAACGCTGCCGCCGTACCGCTACGTAGCTCTCCCGCACTGCACACCAAACACCTCGACCCGTACAGGCAAGAGAGCACCAACGCACTCATGTAGCCTTGTGGTGAGAAGTAGGAGAGTGGGTCCACGCGGGTGAGGGTGTAGGGGGCGATGTTGACCGTGCAGGGCCAGTCACGCTCCTCCCAAACCTGTGGGGCGTCATCCAGCACCGCGACGCTTCGAGGCTTGGGCAGGCGCGCGAGGAGGTCACACCACGGTGGCGCACGCCAGGCACGCCGGGCCGCCGCCAGCGCCGCAGCATCCAAGGCAGACTGAAGAACGCGGAGGGCCGACTTGCGGCAACGAAGGATCTGCTCCGCCGCCGTGGACGAGGCTAGCGAGGTCGACGTCTCTTTCATGGCTCCCTTCGAGCCCCCCGCTCCCTCTCTGTGCCCTCGCGTACCTTCTTCGTTCTCGCTGCTCTGTGTAGCAGGCATCGACGGTAGTGTGCGAGTGTCGACCTCGTCATCGTCCTCGAGGCCCGAAAGAGCAGACAGCATGTCATTTGCTGTTACAACGCACGTCTCTGGGTCGGGAAAGAGAATGCGGTGCGGGTCGAGGACGCCGCGAAGAATTGCCTCGGTTCGACTTCGTGTGGACTTGGTCACGAGCACCAGAGGTATGTTCCACTGCACAGCCGTGCTGTAGAGAAACTGCCGGACGCCGGGGCGAACGTAGACGACATCGGAGTAAACCCCGGTGCGCTCAGTGGCCGTAGCGACTGTTGCTGCCTTCAATGCGGCCTCACCACGACCTGTGTGGGGGCCTGCACCAGCCGGCGTGCCGGTACGCGATCCGCGCGTGCTCCCAGACTGGCGTAGATCGTTGTTGGTGCAGTCCACCGCGGCCTTGTGCGTCACGAGCGCACTCGCAGCGTAGGTGACTGC
This sequence comes from Crithidia brevicula, assembly GCA_030849845.1. NCBI lineage: Eukaryota > Euglenozoa > Kinetoplastea > Trypanosomatida > Trypanosomatidae > Crithidia > Crithidia brevicula. Next base: position 35,574 of record JASAOD010001936.1, read on the forward strand.
ACCGCACTCCTCGTAGTGCAGGGTGCCAAGTGCCTCTCGCTGAGCTGCCGTGCGATGCAGAAAAGCGTGGAGCAAACCCGTGGCTCCGCTCTCGCCGCGTACATCGCGCACCGCTGTTTCCTTGTTTGCAGAGTCTGAGCGCGTCGTGGAAGTCCATCGAGACAGTCCCTGAGCACTCGACAGGGCTTCTTCCATGGACAAGGGCAGGGCGTCATTGTGGCCAATCCGAAACGGAGGCGACGCGAACCGCGCGGAGACGGGCCGTCGTCGCTGCGGCTTCCACAAGACGCATGGATTCCCCGTTTCGGCCTTCCCCTCCGCTGCCGTCACAGCACGATTAAGATGCAACAGGTGGCGCTGTCGCTCCGCTGCGGTGCGCACCGTGATGATGTTGTCCACCAGCGTGCGGTCCATGTCCACCAGAATTGCCTTCTCCTCCCGCAGGTGTCGCCAGAGCGGGGTGATGTAGTGGGTGAAGCTCGTGACAACGTACACGGTGCGCTGAACCACCTCCTGTGTGGAAGTAGGTAGGGAGAAGGGAAGAGGAGACTCGTCAGCCACGTTGGCCTGTGCGCCGCTGGGCTCCTTGGAGGCGTGATTCCGGGCCACCGGCGTTGATGTATTGCTGATGGACTCGACAGCAACGCCACGGGGATGCTGGAGGGGAGAGGGAGAGGCAGAAGGGACCGCGTAGTCGTTCACCTCTGTCCACGTCCTCGGCTCAAGAGTGATGGCGGCGATGGGCCGGCCATGCACGCGGTCGATGAGAAGAGCGTCGAGGCAGCGCGAGCGGGCGAGGCGAAACTCGCTCTTCAGTAGCTCACACCGCCACTGCTTCTCATCGTTCACGGGCAACGCCGGCCAACGCCAAGAGCGTGTGCGCGAAGGCGAAGAAACAGAGACGGGGGTCCGACTGGCATCACCGCGACGTGCACCGCGACTCGGCAGTTGTGAATGCGCTGGTGCTGATGACTCAGTCGGGTGGGCTTGATGGAGGGACGATGAGTGTCGTCTGGCTGCGCAATTCAACTGCGACGTTGTGTTTCCCTTCTCATGTGGTGGTGGTGGCGGCGGCGGAGAGGAAGAGGGAAGGCTGAAGGAGCTGTCGCTGACGTCCCCCACGCCAGCAGCGGCAGCTCCCTCCTCGCCCTCCGTGTTTTCCTCTGCTGCACATCCTTGCGACCACCTCACGATGCCAAACGTGGCAAGATGCTGGTGCCGGTCGAACGTGTAGGGGCAGCGCTCATCGTGAGAGAGCGTGCCCGTACTAATAGGGAACGTACAGCGTTGCGCCGTTGCAGTTGCTGCCGTCAGGGCCCACGAATTCACAGCCGTCAGCGCTCCCGACTCGGCGGTAAGCGGGGTACTTCGAAACGGACTGGCACGAGCTCCATCGCCTTTGTCAACATCTTTCGTGAACGGAGATTGCGCTGTAGAGGAAGGCGACATGGACTGCTGCGACGGCGACGGCACGGGAGATGGCAAACGCTGATGCAGCAGGTCATGGCAGCCCGCATGCGCACGGCTCTCACGCACAGCACACACCACCACTTCTGTAGCACCACGAAGGGCTTCAAAGAGGAGCTCTTTTCCACGTTCGTTTATGGTCATAAGAGGCGTCAGACACGGAAAGTTTTCCTCATCGCTTCCCTCCTCCTCCATCTCCTTCTCTTCCTCTTCGTTAAGACTCTCTGAAGACAAGCATGCACGATCTTGTTGGTGACCGCTCTCGCCACTCCCATCACGCCCCTCAAATGCGTCGCATTTTGTTGGGATGCCCTGTCGACGCCGCTGTCGCGTGAAAGCGGTCGCCGCAGTTCGTGCAGCGCGTTTAGAGCGCTGCTGTTCGGCAAAAAAAGCCTCGTCGGCGAGCTCGATGGTACCGGCATTGTAGTCCAACAGCTTGAGCGGCAGCCGCACCATACCAGTTAGTGCGGGTGACGCACTCGCCTCCTCATCGCTCTCTGTGGTATCAGAGCTGCGGTTGCCACACGGAGAAGCATCATCGGCGTTGGCGGTGTTCTGCTGCGTTCTTGCCTTGTGGTGCTCCGTGGGTGCGGTGGGGTGCACATCTCGAGTTACAGCGTCTTTTGTGTGGCCAGTAGGCGCGTCGGGCGTCGTACATGAGGCAGCTGCTCGTGGCAAAGTCGCAGACCACGGAGCGCTTGCTGAAAAGACAAGCGGAGCAGAAGATGCGGTGGAATTACGCAGCTCAGCTCCACAAAAGTCAGACTTCTGTGCCGAACTTACTGCGCTGCACTGATGCTCCTGCGACGGATGTGGTGCAGCGGGATGTGCCGTTGAAGGCGGATGATCTCCCTCGTCACTTTGATGTGGGCGGAAAGCTGAAAAGGCATGATAGGTTTTCACTTCTTCTTCATCCTCGCCTTTCTTCTGTGAGGTTGCTGCTGGCTCGTTGCGTCCCTTTTGAGCGAAAGTAGTGTCATTGCATCTCGAGTTCGCTGCTGACTTGTTAGTGTCGTGCACGGACGCCTCGCTCCGCAGCCACGACGGGTCGATGAAGGCGCTGCGGTCTTGCCCGCGCAGGCACCAGAACTCCAAGCGTGTGTAAAGCTCGGCCGCAAAGGCCATATCCCCTTCTGTAGGTTCGACCGGTGCTGGTGAAGGGGGAGAGGGCGGCGACCCGAAGTGAGCGAATCCAGACCTCTGCCCAGCAGCACGTCGATCATCCCATTCTACTTCTGGGCTCCATTGTGGTCGAGGCTGAGCCGGTCGCTTTCGCGGAGATGGAGAAGGGGTGTTGCGAGAGGCGGGGACGGGGGTCGCCGGCTCCTCACGCAGTGGAACATTCTCGTCCGTATCCTGCTGCTCCTCATCTTGCCAGGCCACCGCCCTCCCCTTCGCTGACACAACCGCGCTGATTTCTCCTTTATTCCCCCCGCTGCCGCTCTCGACCACCGTCGCTTCCTCATCTCTCTGCTCTGTCAGGTGCGGCGCAGCAGCGTGGAGGGGATCGACAGGATCGAAGAGAGCCGAGGACGCCGCCGCCTGCGCAGACAAGTCATGCATCGCAGTGGCAGCAGTTGTGAGCTGCAGCGGCGCCGCGCCTCGACCACTCTGCTGACGCTCCTGCCCGCTTCCGGGTGGCAGCAGCACCTGCTGCTCAAAGTAAGAGAGGGGGAAAGTGTCCGAGAGGGCTGTCGCGTTATACACGCGAGTGCCACTGCCACCCTCCGCACCGTCCGCCCCACCATACTGCCAACCGCTGAGGCCGTCAGCAGCGCTTCTTGACGACGGAAACGCGCTTTCTCTGGACCGCACACCCGGCATGGCGGACGGCGCACCCTCGACATCGTTCTCGCCTGCGCTTTCACGTGCACTGTCGAAGGTGCCATCGCTTTCGCCATCGCCACGCACGCAGCTGCACAGCACGGAGTACATGACGACGAAGTGCGGTTGTGCGTCATCATCGAACTCCTCCCAGGCCCCCTCGTTGGGCAGCTCCTTCTCTTCAACCTCTGCATTGTCCTTATACGTTTCTGTGATGCTGTGCTGCTCGTCATTGTGAGTGATTCGTGGTGAGTGAGAGGATGAGATTCGAGACGGAAAAAGAGCCGTGACAGCCTGCAGAGGCCGACGGGAAGATGAAGCCTCCTCGTTGCAGTAGTGCTTGTTTGTCATCTCGATGGCCTCTCCGACCGTCGCCTTCGATCCTTGCGAGTCGTATGGTTGTTGCTGGGGCGGTGGCAGCGACGGCACAGATGACGCTGACAGCGGTGACGCTCCGGACCGGTAAGTCTGTGCAGACAAGTTCAGCTGGGGTGGTGGGGCTCGTGTCCGATCTATTGACATTGGCTGCGCATGTGTGTGAAACGCGAGGGGAGTGAGATGGAGAGGGCTGTGCATGGACGCGCTCAACTGCGCCTTCTCCGCACTCTCAGGCAAGTCCAATGCCTCAGGCGGGGAGTGCGCCACCACCGACTCACGCTCCGGCAGCACCAGCGCTGCACGAGTGGCGTCCATAGACACCGGCCTGTTACCATCGCACGAGTTTGTTAGATTGCTGTGGCCTTCGCGTGCCACCGATGCGGCTGGTACGGTGTCTGTTGGCCGCAGCGTTCGCGCTGGCGGAGCGGGCAGGGGCGGCATCAGCGTCGCCTCCGCAAATCCGGGGTTGACTTGAAGGTCCATTGCATCTGCGGAGACAAACGGTGGCGGCGACACACGAGGGCCAGCCCAGGCTGCCTGACGCATGTGCCGGCCCCATCGTCGCACCGCTGCGGACGATGTCGAAGAGGTGGTGGAGGCATTACTGGCCGTGGCGGACAGCAGCGGACGTAGCACGGGGGAAACGTGCAGTTGCGTCGATGAAGAATCCCATTTCGCGCCTGTTGTCGCGGGCTGCGTTGTGTTCGTCGGTGAGGCCTGGTCGCGCGATGGATGCCCACTGCGTGTCTGCTCGTCGCTCTCCTCGGTTTCCTTGTGGAACGCGGTGCTGTCCGTGCTGGCGTTGCGCTGCAAACGGCGGGCGTCTCGGTCAGTAAGGGCGGTGATGCTCTTGTGCGTCCGTGGCGGTGGGGATGGAGGTGGGGGATTGAGAGCGGCTGCGGGAGGTGCGTCAGCGTTGCGGCTCGCTTTTTCTTTCGTCTCCTCTCCTCGTGCGTCGAGAGCAGCCGGGGTCTGGGTGCTGGCTGTGGCGAGTACACCCGCGACATTCTTTCTGTCGGGTTGCACATCACTGTGTGTCGACTGCTGGTCGTCCTCGTGTACGTGCAAAGAGGCACTTCGCGACTTCGATGACGGCCGCACGGTGTCGCCGCCTTCATGCTCCATCGTTGAAGACAAACTGCCGCGCTCAGACGCACCAGCGTGTGTCCCCCATACATCGTTCACGTCCTTGCTTCTCTCTAGTTCTTCCCCTTCCACCTCTTCCTCATCCTCATCATTATCATCGCCTAGCATGACCTCACGAATGAGCGCCTCGGTGTCGTAGCATCGCACAAAGATAAACTTGTGATTACCAAAGCACAGTGCGCTGTGGGCACACGCGCCAATCGCGCGTCGGGCGATCAACACGTAGAAGAGCCCCTCGACCTCTCCCTTCGCGTCGCTTTCGGTCCCCTGCCCTTCTCCGTAGCCTGCGGCCGAGTCTGCGTGTGCGTTGAGTGAGGTGAAGGGGCTGTGCTTGCGGAGCGAAGAGCTGGCGGACTGGGCGGGCGTTGCCTGCTCCTCCTCCTCCTCGCCACCGCGTACGTGCTGCGCGAAAAGAACGCAACGCGACATGAGGGAGAAGGCGCAGTGCGTGGGGTTAAAGGAGGTGCAGGCCTGTAGGAAGAGCCGCAAGGGCAGAGGGGCAGCGACGAAGCCCTCGGGGGGCAGAGGGGCGTGCAGGTGGGGGTCCGTGCTGTGGAGTGTTGCGTAGAAGGTGCTGGTCTCTCCATCCGCCGCCGTGGTGTCGTGCCATCGCGGAGAGGCATCAGAAGCAGCAGTAGTCGTCGTCTGGTGTCCTGTTGCCCTTGGTGGTGTGTTGTGGAAGACGCTTTTCTTCGTTTCTCTTTCCTTCTTGTCTTCCCTCGTTTGGTTGAACGTCGGCGGTGACCACCGTGCCGCACCCACAGTCACCTCTTCGGAGCTGCCAGTTGGTTCCGCTGGCGATAGCAGCGCACTCTCCCTGCCTCTATCAGCAAGAGAGGATGCCGACACCGACGACGCCGGGGCTTGAGCAGTGGGCTGCAACGTGGCTCCCTCCGCTCGTGCGGCACGCGTCTCCGGTGGGGACAGCACGGAAGATGACGGTGAACGCAGCCGCTTCTTGGAGGCCAGCGACGACGAGGACGAAGAAGAAGAGGACGATGAGCTTGACGGGGTCGATGCATCGCCAGTCGCGTGCCTCTCTGTGCGTACGACGGCAGAGTCAACAGTGATCTGTGCACGTTGCAGCACCTGCCGCAGCACCTGCACGTCCTTCGCCACCTGCATGGCAGCCTGACGCCGACGAGCTCGACGCATACCACCAACACCACCACCGCCGTTGGTGCTGCTGCTTCCCGGCTGCCCCGGAGTTGGGGACTGTGGAGAGGCGGAAGAGAAAGACGGAGGAGGGCGATGTGCAGTGTGATCATCTTGAAAGTCCTCACTCTCGCACGGCGACCCCGCAATCCCTCTCCTGTGTTCCGCATTGGATTCAGTGCGAGGCCACCGCTGCGTCCCCCTCAGCCCCTCTTGTCCACGAAAGGCACCACCACCACCACCACGCGCTGCCACAAGCACCGGCGTGAGCCAGCGATACAGCACCAAATCATGATAGCTCTGCTCCGCGGTCACGCCCAGGTATTGCTGAAAGAGGACGTTGAGGATGAGCCCGCGAAGGTGCTCCACATGCTGGCCAGCCTTGTCTTCTTTTTCCTGTGCGTCCAGCCATAGTCGGTGCAGCGTGCTCAGGAAGAGCCGAGCGCGGTGGCGGCTGGAAAGCGGACGTGCCCGTCGCTCCGCCGCTCCTGACAGAGGCAGCAGCTGAGGTGAGGTAGGGGTGTGCTTGACGCCTTTCACAGGCGCCTTGTTCGGTCTTGACGGGTTCCTTGCAGGACGGGAGGAGACGCACGTCGGAGGCGCCTTAGCGTGCTCCTCTCTTAACTTCGATTCACCAAGATCCTCACCTCTACTGTCATTGCGGATGACTTTCCCTAGCAGTGGCACATGTGGCGGTCGTGTGGAATGCGCCTCGCCGCTCTTCCCCTCCTCCTCCTCCTCGCCCAGCCGTGGCCGCTTGTGTGTGGAGGCGGCGGCGGTCACCGCGTTGAAGAGCGATGCTGCTGCGGACGTCGCCATGGTGTTAGTCGTGGTGGATGTCGAACGGGTAGAAGACGGCTTGCGGCGCTTGGCGCCACGTTGCCGACGCCTGTGCGGTGCTGAAGCGCTCTCGTGGGAGCTCGTCGTCCTCGCTGCTGCGGGCGGTGTGGTGGTGCTGCGACTGCGCCGCGAGAGCTGCTGCCGGTGGCGGTACGCCGCCCAAATCAGCGCGTGCTCGTAGCGCGTGCGTGCGATGGCGGCTGCCATGACCGCCTGCCACGCGCCAATCAGCTTGCGGGAGAAGTTTAAAATGGCACGCGTGTAGTCGGGCAGGAGAGTGGCAGCGCTGCTGAGTTCTGCCAGCACGTACGTGAAAATCTGCAGGCGGCGTGTGCTGATGAGAAGCGGTGGGGAAGGAGAGCTGCTCTGAAAGGCAGCGCCATCATTCCCTCTCGGGTGCGGTGTGGTACCGTGCGGGGGGCGTCGGTAGAGTGTCACGGGACCGGAGGTGCTGGACGGGCCGATGCGACATCGAGTGCGTCCTGAGGTGGTGGAGGCCGGACGAGAGAGGGGCGGTGGCGAAGCTGCAGCGTCGGTGGGCTGCTGCTGCTGCTGCTGCTGGTGTTGTGACATCGGTGATGAAGGCTTTTCCCCTTCACTCATCCTGCCAGTACCTGTTGCCAGCTGAACAAGTCAAACGCTGCCACCACGCTATCGGAATAGAATAAGAACTGTGGAGAGAGGAGAAAACAAAAAAATGTTTGTAAAGTAGAGAAAAAGCAGTGTTTGCAGTACGTGAAGAAAAATAATAAAAATAATAATAATAGTATGCGCTGATGCGCTACAGGTTGCTTTAAAGATCTATGTGCGTGTATGCGTGCGCCGCAGAGGGCTGCACCTGTTATCCCGCGCTGATCCGCAGGGAGAGAGAAGCAATAGGAGAGGAAGTGGCGCTTCCCAAGCTGCTCGACACTATAAAGACTGTTGTGCAAGAAGGGAACCAAAAGGATTTGACTGTGTGGCACGCTAGCAGACACGCAATGGTATAAAAAAACAGTGTGCATGTAAAACGTGAGTATTGAAATGCGGTGTGAAGAAAATATTTAAAAGGAAAGGATTGAGTGCATGCGTAGAAGGAGACAATTTGTTGTTGTTGTTGCTTTTTGTCATGATACCATCAGAAAGTTCTTGCGACGGCAGAAACCGTTTGTTTCTTAAATTTTTTTTTTTTAGCCGTTTGCTCTGCTTCCTCATGTAAGCAAGCTTTTAAACACTTAAAAAAAAAAAAAAAGTGTGTTGCGGATTCAGAACGTCGAAAGAAAAAGCAGCGTTGTGCGCTGCATCCTACCGCAAAAAAAAAAATTGATGACAAGCGCGTCGTCATGGCGATGCAATCAGCGGTATCGACTCCACAAGCGAAGTCTACGGAACACATCCGTCCCAAAACTATTTCATGTCAAAGAGGTGCTTTTTTGGTCATCCTGTGTATTATTTGTTTTAGAGTAGAAAAATGAGCACACTCGCTGAACGAACCTCAATAAATATAAAGTCAAAACAACAATAAATTGCCTCATTAAAACCACTTTGACGTTCTTTTAAAATCGCAACAGTCCTAACGGTGTAAGCACTCAATACGTCAAACTTTTTTTTTTTTTATCCAATCGTATAGGCGTTTTCTTCTCTCCCCCAATTGTTTTTTTTTTGTTTTGTTTTGTTTTGTTTTTGTGTGTGTGTGGTTCCCTTTTGAGAGTCGAAGAGCAGGTACAAACGGAAAGTGGTTGCAAAGTGCCATCGACAATCATAAGAATACGTGTAGTCTCACCAATCGCAGACGCAGACCTCAATTTTCCCACAGTGCGGAAAGGCGAGAACAGGAGTGCGTTAGAACGGCTCGGCGCTGTCTAAACCAGGTTTGAAGACCACATTCACCTTCAACATCATCACCACGCACTGCTCCTTCGCAGTCTCCACCGGCGGGGGCAGTGGGACGTACACGGACTTCGCAAACGCAGCAGGTCCATCAGGGTCATCGCGGACGAGACGGCCAGCAGGTGCAGTAGTACTGGTGGTGGTGGTGGTGGTGGTGCGGAAGTCAACGCGGTCATCTGGCGACTGCCCGTTCCCTCGCCCACTCCTTTCACCACTCCGCACCGACCGCAGCGCCTCTTCCTTTTCAACGTCATCGCTGCTGCCGGAGTTCTCGATGGCGGCGTGACGGCCCTTCATCCAGGCCAAGATCGATGGGCTCAGAAGACGGCTGAGGTGCAGGCGCACGGAGAAGGCGTCGGTGTGGGCGGCCTCTTTCCTGTGGGTCGACGTACGCGCCGTGTGGAACTCCTTCGCGCTGGAAGCGGACGCTAAAGACTGATCGTTGCGCCGAGGGGGCTCTCCGTGCTGTGGCTGCGGGTGAGGAGCCGAGGCATCGAGGTGCGTGTGCGCTGCATGCCCGTGCAGGTGGACACCACATTTCTCCCCATCGACGCTCTTTTTCGCACTTGCGGTCTTCTCCTTGGACCTGCGACCGCGAAACGAACCGCGAAGGTGCTCAAAAAACTGTTCCACCGCGTTGGCCTTTTTGAAGGCCGCCGACGTGCCTTTATTGGCCGCCCTCCGCGCCTTCTTCACCTCCGCAGGTGTGGCAAGGCGGATCACCAGGCATCCCTCGTCCATGCCATCGGCGTCGTGGCCGCTGCTGGCTTTCCCACCTCGCGCGTTGCACTGCATCGCCTCCTGCAAGTCGAAGGCGGCGCTGGACCGCACCTCGATGGTGGCCTTCGTGATGGAAAAGTGCTGAGACAAGGGAAACGTTGCTGCCGTCAGGTGACGATGACCCGCAGTGAGGCCGCGCAGGGCTGCCTGCAACGCCTGCACATCGCCATAGAGCACATTCCTGCCATCGCCGCTTTCGGGGAAGAGGCTGGCGTACCACGCCGACACAAACGCCGAGACCGCTGCAGAAGCATCGCCAGCGCGACCGCGCAGCCGCGGAAGTGGACGAGGCCCGACCCAGGTGAGGGCGGATTGCGCCGCTGCATCGTTGCGGAGGTGCTCGACCAACCCCAGCAGTGTGGACTGAGGTGGTGAGACGGCTGGATATGTGGGAGACGCAAAGGCAGGGGAAGCAAGTATCGCAATTCGCCCCTCGCGTGACCTGGAGGGTGGCGGTAGTGCGTGCCGCCCCGCAGGTGATCCAGCAGCACTGCTGTTCCCTTCGCGCTGGCCGGCCGCACCGCATAGGTGCGCTTCTTCGCTCTCGGCGACCGAAGAAGCGGAGTCCCAGTAGAAGCTGCGCGGTGCAGTGGCGGAGGACGGCAGCGGCGGCGTGTGCTGACTGCCGTTGTCTCCTCCTCTCTCATTATCTTCTTGTTCAGAGGGATTGAGGTCGTCGACCACGTTTAATGACACCTCCCACATCCCCACATGGCCAGCTGTGATGGAAGCATTCGAGGAGGCACCGGAAGAAATTCGCGCCTCTCCCGAAGAGCCACTTGCTGAATGCTGAGGCATCTCTGCATGGCCACGATCGCTCCTCTTGGGGGCGATGCTGACACGATCTGCGACAATCCCGCACGTTGGACTCACTAAAACTGGGCCTGGTCCAGACAAAGGAACATCATAGCCAGTAGCGGTCGCGGTGGTGGTGGTGGACAGGGACGTCGTGTCGATGACATGCACTTCACACCCAAAGTGAATGGACAGGGCAGGCGGGGGAGGGCCATCGACGAAAAGGTTTGGAAACACAGAGGTGCTGACACTAGGTGATGCCGCAGCTGCGTGGTGCCTGTGCGGCCCGGCTGACCTGCCAGCAGCGTCAGCAGCAGAGATGTATGTGTTCCCTTTGTCGCTGATTCCGTTGGAGTGGGGCGAAAGCTCAGCAAACGCAGAGGGGGCGGGGCCAAAGGGACTGTGCGAAGACACCGCACGCTGTTTTAAAGGGGCAGCGGCATCCATTGCTTCCTCATGGAGAGACGACCGAGAAGAAGCCCGCGTGTTGCTGCTGCTGCTGCTGCTTTCTGTCTGCGTGCTCCGGTGTGGACGCAGCACATTGGCAGAGAACGCGGTGGTGGCTGGTGTAGCAGCAGTACAGAAGATGCCCACAACGGACTCGATCTCGACGTAAATCGAACCTTTAATCACCTCCATTGCAGAAAAAATTATTATGATGAAGACAGAAACTTGAGACCGAGATAAGTTATAGAGCAATTTATTGATCTATCTCCTTTCAAGTGAACATAAATAGGACCGTTTGAAGAGACAAAAAAAAAAAAAAGAGCGTAAAAATTATAATAGAGAGAAGTGAAGATGCCTATGCGGCTGGAGTAAGCTTGTGCAAACTATGTATATATAGAAAAAGGCCGTGCTGTCAGCTATGCGACTCGCAAAAATAAAGTGGAAAAACAGAAGAAAAGAAGCAGAGAGCACAAAACGTGTTTGGGGATAGGGTGCGTCGCACACAAAGTTGTCAATAAAACCTCGATGGAAAGGTGAGTAATCAAAAAAAAGGAGACAAATGCGCTTAATCTCTCTCAGTTATATTTCTACTTTTGTCGATGCTGTTAACTACCTTTTTTCACCGTAAAAAGAGAGAAAAAATAAAGAGACAGAATCAATGCAAACGAAATCAATTCAAATACATTCGCAGCTTGAACCTTCGTAATCAAAAGCTGACTGAGATCACAGGAAAGAGAGAAGCTTCGATGTATAAGTAAAATAAGAATAAATGAGATATAGATATATAACCCAGAGATGATGACAGGCTCGAGACGCTGTAGCTGAGGTTCAATGAACAGATGGTGGTGTTGCGGATGAAGCGCAAATACCCAAAGCCGGGACTGAGGAAAAGAAAAATGTAGCGCTTCTTGTGATTGTCTTCGCGTGTGCACACTCAGTTGCGATGCGCACACAATCAAGGAGCTTGCCCGACGCAAGAAAAAAGTCTACAAATATCGTGTCCTAGTGTGAGCCAGCAAGAGAAAAAAAATAGTGCACTTCAATATTAAAAAGAATGTCTCACAATTTAACAAGACAGGTGTATTTGAAGAAAATAGAAGTTCGAGTAAAGAAGTGAAACAGACAAAGGTGCAGTGTTTTGCTTTGAGGAAAAAGGAAGGCCTCAGCACAGCTGATAGCAATAGCAAGAGTAGTTGAGAAAGTAGAAAAACAAAAAATAAACCGAAATTAATAAATCGGTGCTTGTAGTGAAAAGAATTTTTATACAAAAGAATAGTCGCTGGCTGGCAAAAAAGATAATTGGGTTTATTTTGACTCTCCCTTTGAAAGCCTCCTGTTGCACTAATAATAAGAACACAACAGCTGGGTTAGACTGATATTTAATAATGAAAATAGAAGGGAATAGAAATGAATACCAGAAGACACGTCGCCGGTGTAACGTGATATAGTCCTCAATGGTGCTATCCTTCCCAACGGCAAAGAGCTCACGCAGTTAATATTTGCTGTGGCAAACACCGAGTGCCTCGTTGGCAGGGAAAAAAATTGAATAATAATAAAAACGAGAAACGACTAAGATAGGGAACAGCTTTGTGATCTCTGCGGTGAGAAGTGTGTGCCAAGGGACGCGGAGGTAAATGGGCAAGACGAGCAGCGAGAAAGGCACGTGCAGAACTAAGGGAAAACCAAAAACGCGAAAGAGTTAGAGCCGAAAGAGATGCGCGCTGACAATAAGTCAAGTTTAAGTTCACAGTGTTTTATTTTTTGCTAATGTTGCTGTTGTTGTTTGCTCGCTCTTACGTGTATATTTGTGACTCTGTCGGTTGTCGGTTCCCTGTCCTTTTTTTTGATATTTTGGCGTCTACGGATATGATTGTCTGGTAAAACTAGCCTCTCTCTCTCTCTGCGTTGTTTCAAAGGTGCGATCTGATGGGGGATTCAACAGACGTTATGCTTCTATGCACATCTGCCTCTTCACAAGAAAAGAAAAAAAAAACAACACACAGAGAGAAATAAAGGTTCAAAGTCTTGCCAGAATAAGAGAGAAAATGATGTACAACGTACGTGTGCGTGTGTGTGTGTGTGCTTTTTGGGGTGAAGCATAAGCAAAGGGAGAGACCATAGAGCACAAATGTTGTAAGATCCTTTAGAGGAGAATAGAAGAGACTGCACAGCGTGTCAGTGGATACACAAAGGGCAGTGGAGATGTGTCAAAGGGAGCACCTCTACTGAACACCCTTGTTGACCCTTCTGCTTGCGTGTTTGCTTCCTTTGTAACTTAACACTTCAAAGAAATCATAGAGAGAAAGAATCAGGACACAGATGGCTATCGCACAGAAGACGCGAGCCTGTTGGAAATACTTTCGACGACTACCATCTTTGTGCCTTTTGTTTAGTTGATTTCGATTTAGTTCTTTCCCTAGATGAGCCGACCATTTTTAGAAAATATATATTGTAGCAGTCGCTGATCTCGCTCAACCACGTGCTTCGGGCATGTCTGCTTTGGTGAGTTCTTGTTCTCTCGCTCAGCCTAATTCCTTTCGTTGGCGTGGATAATTGTGAATATTAGTCTTAGGCGTTATCATCGCCTCATGGCCTCGGTAATAAAAAAAAGACATCGAAATCGAAGCGGAGGGCCAGAGAGAGAGAGACGGAGATCGCTCGTTGCGTGTGACGCAGCCATCACCTGACCGCCCTCACAGACGCCTCAAGAGACCTGTACATCTCCTGCAGCACACCTCGCTCCCCGTCGTGCCGCAACAGCACCTCCTCTAAACGATCCCGCATGGCCAACAGATGCTCTGCAGGTGACACGGCAACGTTGGCCATGATATTCTTGCTTGCTCCCTCACCGTCCACAGCGGATAAGAACGTCTTTGTCTGCAAGGACGGCGTTGCGTCGCTCTGCACCGACAAGTCCGCCCCAACCCCTTCCGTGTGGCTGCTGCTGGTGCTGCTGTCCTTGCTACCCTCGCCACCTTCCCCCTCCAGTTTGAAGGAGATGTGTCGCCGCTGACGGCGTGCGTGCACGTGCGGCCGCGGCCCCGGTGGGAGTCGCACCGCCTCCGACAACCCTGGCACGCCCTTCTCCTCCTCCTGCTCTCCTTTCACTTCGCCCAGCACCTCCGTCTTCAGACGCTTGAGCGCGGCCGGGCCCGGTTCTTCAACTTTCAAGCACATCCTGTGCAGACCCGTTGGCGTCACTGGCGAGCTCGTCGCTGAGAGAAACGCATGAGTGCCGATAGACTGCCCCTGATGGCTGCCATGCGACGGCGGTGCTGGGGGAAAGTCCTGCCGCACCTCCGACGTCTCGCCCTCCAACTGCTCCTCCTCCGCGTTCGTGGTGGGCGTCGATGCCTCCGCCGTAGCGCTGGTTGCAGGCGAGTCCACCGTCCACTGCTGACTCAGCTGCGACAGCGTGCCGGCGCGGAAGATCTGCTGCAGGGCCTCCTCTCGCTCCTGCACGGAGGAGTGGAGGTCGTAGCGACCCGCCTGCACCACTGCCCGGCTGAGGTTCTCCTTCGCTTCGTGGATGGCCACAGTGTCGCGCTCGATGGGGTGGTCAACCACAAGGCGGAAGACGCGCACCTCGCGAGTCTGCCCAACGCGGTACACCCGTGAGAGCGCCTGCGCATCGCGCTGCGGGTTGTAGTCCACATCCAACAAAAAAACGGTGTCGGCTGCCTGCAGGTTGAGCCCCACGCCTCCAGCAACCTTGCTAATCAAGAAGCAGCACGGTGCCGGGGCCACATCTCTCTCTTCCTCCTCCTCTTCCTCAGCGTCCTGCTCGTGCCTTTCCTCGCCGGCGTCGCTACCACCAACAACGCCATCCGCTCCGCTTGCTCGACGACGGCGACGACGACTGGCCTGCGACTCGCGGTTATCGCCGACGTCCGCAATGGGTCGATTAAAGCCCTCAATGTTGGCCTCCCGCTTCTCCACCGATGTCCGTCCGTCAAGTCGGACGTAGGGGATCTCGCGCATGCCACACAGCGTCTCCACCACGTCCAGCATCAGCGTCCACCCACAGAAGATCAGAAACTTGTGTCGCGTTCGCTGAAGAAAGCGCATCATAAAGTCCAGCACGAGCAGCTTGCCCGACCTCTGCACCACCTCCTCGTCGACGTAGAAGAAGTTCTGTGTTGTGTACGGGTGCAGGAGGATCTTACGGTACTGTATATGTGGGTTGCCGGACAAGGTGCCGTCCTGATGCTTCCGTTTCACCTCCTCCAGCTGCGTTTCCTGAAACGGGAGCAGTGGGCACAGCACGGCATAGTCTCGGATAGGAGGCAGCGCCTTTTTGAGGATGGTCTTCTCACGTCGCAAAATGAAAGGCATCAAAAGGCGATGCACGCGGCGACACAGGAGAATGTGCAGCTCGCGGTCCTCCAACGCCGTGGACCGGCTTGCCGCGATCAGCGCGCTGTCAAGTTGCTCAAAGAGGTGACTTGAGGACGAGGCAAAGGAGCGCGGGGCGAGAAACTGCAGCAGCGAGAAGAGCTCCGTCGTGTTGTTCTGCAGCGGTGTGCCGGTCAACACAAGCCGCGAGACGGAGAGCAGCAGACGCACGCGCTTGTACAGTGCGCTTTGTGCGCTTTTAATGCGCTGTGCCTCGTCAATGACAACCACGTGCCACCGCACCCGCGTGATGTGCCGCAGCGCTCCCGTCAGCGGCTTCGTGAGCATGTCGTGTGGGATGACCAGCACCGGTGTGGGGCGTCTGGGCCTCCCCGTCGCCGCTTCCGCTGCCGTGGCGGGCGTCTCCACGCTCTGCACACGCGTGAGAAACTCGCGCATCCGCTCCTCCCTCTCCGTGCGAGACCCGTTCAGTACGTACACGGTGAAGCGGTCCGGTGCGTCCAGTCCGCCACCACCGCCACCACCGTCAGCGCTGCGGCGAGTGAAGCGGTGGAACTCGCCGGCCCAGTGCGGCAGCGTACTCAGCGGCGCGAGAATGAGCACTGGGCGAAAGGCGGCGTAGCCGTGGCTGAGGCGGTGGTCCAGCGTAGGGGAACACGTCGAGAGCTGACGTTGGCTGGCGACTAAAGCGGAGAGGCTGAGGCATGGCGTGCGTGGAAGCGGAGGCGCGGGGGACGAGGTCAGGGAGGACCGCGAGGAGGAGCTTTGCGCAGGGGACGACGCCGCAGCAGCCGAGGCTGCAGCCATCATCGCAGAGAGATGCTTTGGAGGGCGGCCGCGGCGCCGCTTGACGGAGAGCAGCGAAATAACGTTGACAGCCGGTGTGGACGGCGGCGGCGAGGGCGGTGCCGCTGCGAACGGATCATCAAACTCGCCATCGACAGATTCAAGCTCAGACGGCGACTGCAGTGGTTGATCAGGCAGTCGCGAAGTCGATGAGAGCGGAGAGGAGAGGGAGGAAGAAGGGCCATGGTGCGACGAGCCTTTATGTGTTGTTGTCATTTCCTCGGCCTTCACGGAGTCCTCGTCCAGCTGCCAGATCCACCGCTTTATCTCCTTCACCAGCTGAATGGTACGGCCCAACGAATGAGCCTCCTTCAGGAGCGGGGCGGCTGGTGCGGCATGGCGCGCCGACGTGTCGCTGCCCACATCTCTCTGCACACCCTCTGCATCATCCTCCTCCCCTGCAGCAGCAACGCACCATGCCAGCCACGGAGGAAGGAGCTCTCTCTCCACCGCTGCCGCCGCCGCCTCAATACCGCCCGTTGCTGCCAGCCCCAAGGCACGCTGGCAAAGTTGAGTGTGACGCCCACGCAGCACCTCGAGTGGTCGCTGCACCTCCTCCTCTACCATTTCTTTGTAGCAGGACAGGTAGACCACCGTCTGCGCTGTCTTGCCAAGACCCATGTCGTCTGCAAGGATGCCATTCATGTGCTCCAACGAATTCAGCCGCAGCAGCCATCGCACGCCCTCCTGCTGGTAGGGCAGCAGCTGGTTCACAAAAGCCTCCACCCGCTGCGTGGTGCTCAAGATGAGTGCCTCCAGAATCGCAGGTCGACGAGACGCGAAAGAACCGATGGAAGTCTGATCAATGTTGCTCGTTGATGGCATACCTGTAAAACTGCTAGTGGCGTTCACGCTGTCCGATTTCCTTGTCCGAGAGCCTTCATGTGGCCGCGCATGTCTGCCTGCACGATCGCTAGCCATATTGGTCTTAACAGAATGCTGGTAGGCAGAAGCGAGCTGCTGCTTCAGCGCGGCGTCGATGGACGCGATCACCTGCAGCACCTTCGCCTCCCCTTCCGACTTGCTGGGATCTAAGCTCTGCAAGTACGCCGCTTCACCTGCACCGACTGCGTCGTACGCCCCTGATGCATCCTCAACACCGCCGCCATGGATACCGCGCTGATCATCACAGCCTGTGCTGGCATTCAGCCCCGTCGTCTCGCTCTTTTCCGCATCGGCTAACCCGAAGAGCATACGCATGCGCGCCTCATGCGCCTTGACGCACATCTGAAAGTGCACCTCATGGCTGAGTCGTCGCTGCTGAGCTGCTACATGGGAGAGCGTGTGCTGCTGCAGAGCCAGAGCCGTGATGGACTTGCAGGGTCGTTGTGCCACCGCAAACGAAGCGGAAGGCGACGGCGAACACTTGGCGGTGAGGTTTGAGGGTGGGTGCAGCAACGCAGCGCGGCAGGACGACGACGGCGGTGGCGGTGCATCACTGTAAAAGGGAGGATGGAAATGTGTGGCACATCGGCGGGAAGACGCCTCGGGTGATGCCGTCATGTCGCGGTGTGCCCCACGCGCCTGCAGGACACTGCGTGTGGGCCCACCCTCCCCGTCGTCCACCTCCACTCTCCAGCCCTTGCCTGCCTGCTGCAGGCCTTCCGCCGTCGACGGGTCTGCAGAGCACGCCAATTGCAGCACATGAGGTGTGTGAGGCGTCGCCGCAGCCTCGCCATCTGGCCACTCAGCTGCATGACGCCCATGTGCCGGGGGCGACGATGAAAGTGGTGGAGGAGGTGGAGAGGAGGACGCTCCTGCAGGCCGGCTAATCCGTGCGGAGGGCTGCAGCGTCGTGCAGTTACGCATCACCCCACGCCAGCGAGCGCGCAGCTGCGTGGCGGAGAGACGGCTGGGACGGTGCTCGGTGGACACGGCCACCGCCACGCTGCCGTTTCTCCCCCCTCCTCCTCTACTGTACGACCGCGGCGCCGCATCTGAGACGAGGCCGTAGCCCAGTCGATGCGAGGCGTACGGCGAAGCGAGCTGAATCAACGTCCCCGCTGTGGTGCCAGCGGCTGACCAGTAGTCCATCACGCGCTGCGCAGCCGCCACCATGGACTCCGCCTGGCGAATACCCAGACGGCCACGGCCGCTCTGCGCACCGCTCCTGTTGCTACCGTTATCGACGAGAGCGGCCAGCAGTGGAGTGGGGTGAGAGGAAGACGACAGCTGCACATCATGGCTGCTGCCGTGCGATGCCGAAGCGCTGAGACGCAGCACAATGGCGGTCCTAGGAGAAGAGGTTGACACATCACGCATGTTGGTGTCCACTGTGGCGGTGGAAGCATTTGCTGTATTCACGGACGCTGGATCGCTTCCAAAAGCGGGCGATGCTGAGGCTTCGCTGTTGGAATGGACCATCGGCGAGCCCTCCTCGCCCGTTGTCAGGCCAAGCAGCCGTGCCTGCCGACGGGTGAGCATCGCGTGGATACAATGGACCTAAAAATTACGTTCCTTTTAAGTTTTTTCTTTTTCGCCTTAATAGATTGAGTTTTTTTTTTTTGGTCTTACTGGTGGCTTACTAGTGGCTTTTTGAGGCGAACACTGTATTGCTTTGAAGAAAACAATAGCGTGCGAGTAGTAGTGTGTGTGTCTCCCCTGTGAATCCGATGCTGAGCCAACACCAAAGCAGATCGCACTAGCGTAGCGGTCACGTCCTTGAGTCGTAACAACTGCTGTCGCACAGCACAACGATATTGTGTATGTGCCTAGGCGTTTTTCGAAACTTGTCAGATATATTGTTTGAAAACGAGTAGAATAAAAGCGAGCTAGACCTGCTTCTGTGAAGGAGCACGCTAAAAATGCGCTCAGTATATATATATATCGCGCGGAACCCCAAATGCTGCCCTCTCGACGTGCTCACAAGCACAAAACCTTATTACTTTGTGTTTCTTATCGAATAAAACCAGATCAGAGAAGACTAGAAAAGCTGCCCGTATCAATGAGCAAACTCCGCTGGTAGGAACGTTCAACCGCCAAACAGGGGGAAAAAATATTAATATGTTGTTGTTCAAATTATAAGATGGTTTTGTTCCTTTTTTGCTTGTTTGTTTGCTTGCTTGACGAAGCCAGGTGATAGTGGTGAGCAAACAGTCAAATCAAGGCACAGAAACGAGAGCAAAGCAAACAAAAAAAAAACGATCTAATAACAAGTTGAAGAAAGGTGGAAAAGAGATTTGAATTTTCATAAAGCTGAAGTAGAGAATTGAAAAAAAAAAAAATGTTGCCGCTGGTAGGAGCGTGCGACAATCTGCAGACGTTTACCTACTTTCTGCAAGTCTCAACCCCATTTCCCCCAGCCCACAACTAAAGGCGACATTGAAACCAATTCAATGGAGAGGTGATATCCTTGAAAGCCGTCAGCTGACCTCACACTTTTTTTTTTTGTACTAGAGGTTCCAACCGCTGTACTAAGTCCGAGGACACAAGCATCACGTCCCCACTAGCACTGTCGTATGCTATTGAATCTGTGCGCGCAACTTGCCCCACATCTGGCGTTTTTTAGTGTTCCTCTCAACTGTGTAAGGCGACACACAGCGTCCTTCTGCACAGATGATCAGCAAGTTGTACACTTTCTTTATTGTAATTTTCAAGGAGCAAATCTTGCACACAAAAAAAAATGGGAGGCGAGAAAAGAGATGCGGAAAAAAAAAAAGATATGTGACCAACACAGGACTCCGTTCGGCAACAGAGCACCAGTCCCTTTCACTTCATCATTTTAGGGGAGAAAGGATTCAGAGGCAGACAGCATGCGCTAACCCGCCCCGCTACTGAAGACTTTTGAGAAGAGCGTTCATTTTCGCCACCTCCTCCCGCTGCCGCCGCACCTCAGCCTCGTCAGCGACGGCGTGCAGCTTACCAATAATCTCTCTCTTCACCCGCATAAGCTGATAGGCCGGCAGCTCCTTGGACGTGTCGCACTCCATCAAGCTCAGCACCTCCCGTGCATTCTCCTTCATGGTGTGCTCCTTCGCCCCGATGGCAGGCGGCAGCAGCAGACCACGCCCCAGTGTAAAGTACAACGTGACGCCGACAATGACGCCGATGGCGGTGTTCACGCCGATGTTGTTGCGCTCAAGAAAGCGATCGAGTTGCACCTTGCGGCGGTAGTACCAGTGGTGACGGCGCAGGAGAGGGTCGAGGAGGTACCAGAAAGTGTAGGTGGCCCACTTGAGCTTGGCGGTGGTGTGGTGGCCCACATCGGGGACGCGGCCTCGCAAAGCCACTGATGGTGTGAGCATCACTAAAGAGAAGGAGAGAGCGGCAGCAACAGCAGCAGCAGCAGTAGCACAGCAGTCTGTGACGTGTGGTGGTTCGTGTTTTCAGATGACGCTCTTCAACGAACCTCTGCGCTGGTGCACGCACAATTATTCCGCTCTGTGGTGCTAAAGATGTGCACAAGTGTGCTAATGTATGTGAGTTGACAACTGTCACACAAGCGGCCCATATCAATGAAGTGTGTGTGTGTGTGTGTGTGTGTGTGTGTTTTATCGATAGGCATGTAAAAAAAAGGGGAAGCAAGAAAGTTGAGTTGAACCATTACAATGAGCTCAAGAGCAGGCAAGCAGGTGAACGTTGTTTATTGAAAACTCTGTTGCTAGTAATGCTACTATTTATTAGCTCGACACACTAGCGGCCGTACCAATTCATTTCGAAGGCCACTATATATGTGTGATTAAGCATATGTTACATTGACGCGTCAATACTTACACATACGCAGGACAAAAGGCAATAAGAAGAGGAAAACTGCTCTATTGATCTGCCCGGTCCTCCTATCATGTACATATGTTTTATTATTATTAAAAAAGAGAAGTGGAATGATAGTAGTGAATAAATTCCTTCGCGATAAGAGTCGCAACGTACCCACTACACCGGCATGGGAGATGAGAAAAACAAAAAAAAAGGAAGGGCGTCTTGACGTGCTCTGTGTGCCCTCCCTTTTGCCTTCTCCTTGCGACTACACCTTGTGTGTGCGCAAATAGTCCACGAGCATCTGCACGCCGTAGCCCGTCACACCAGCAGGTTCGAATCCCTTGGCCTTGTCCCCGCTGTCCGCCACACCAGCGATATCGAGGTGGGCCCACTGCACATCCGGCTCCACAAAGTTCGACAGGAACGCGGCCGCCGTGCAGGAGCCACCCTGACGGCCAGGTGCAGCGTTGATCAGGTCCGCCACGCCGCCCTTCATGGCATCCTTGTGCTCATCCCCGATGGGCATGGGCCACAGCTCCTCCCCGCAGCGCGTTCCACTCAGCATGAGGTTGTTCATGAGTGGTGCCTGTGTCGAGAAGACACCCGCACGACGGGAGCCGAGGCTGATGATGATCGCTCCGGTCAACGTTGCCAGGTCGATAATGCGCTTCGGTGTCTTTTCCAGCGGGGCGTGCTGCTGGACGTACGTCAGGACATCGGCCAGCACCAGCCGCCCCTCCGCGTCCGTGTTAAGCACCTCCACCGTCAGCCCTTTCAGGCTGGTGATGATGGAGGACGGGTGGTAGCTGTCCGGGCCAATGGCATTCTCGACCAGTCCCACAGCAGCCACTACGTTGATGGGCAGCTTCAGCGTGGCGATCGCCTTGAGCGTCGCCAGTGCCGTCGCCGCGCCCATCATGTCGGTGTGCATCGTCTCCATCGACCCGTAGGGTTTCACGTTCAGACCACCACAGTCGAAGGTGACGCCCTTGCCGACTAACGCCGTGGTCGCGGCAGATCGCTTGTTGCCCACGTACTCCAACACCATCATGTAGGGCTCGAATCGCGAGCCGCGGCCAACGTTGTACATGAGATTGAGCCCGGCGTCCTCGAGTTGCTGCCCACGCAGCACCTTGCGGACCTTGATCCCCTCCGGCAGCATGTACTTCTTCGCCCACTCCACGTAGAACTCCGGCACGCCCTCGTCCTCGCGCAGGTTGCCCAGATTCCGTGCGTCGTTGACACACCGCCCAATTACCTCGCCCGTGCGCACCGCCTGCGCGTTGCTTGTGGGAACGATGAGCTCCATCGGCGGTGCTGCCGCAACAGCAGCGGACGGCTTCCTCTGCCGCGTCGTCTTCTTCGCAGCTGCCTGAGCGGCCAGGGTGTGAGACTTGAGGCGGTCGTACTGATACGCCGCTGTCACGGCAAAGCACGCCGTTTTCTCAATGACGTCCTGGCTTGGCAGCCGCTGGGGTGGGTGGTAAGCATCCGTCATGGTCATGATGTCCTGCTTGGGTGGGTGAAGGGCAACAAAGGCAGACTGCAGCGTCTTTGCCTTGCGCACCGCACTTGTCACGGCAAGACGATAGTCGCGCACAGAGGACGCAGCGCCAAGACCGGCCACCATCTCGGCCGGCTTCTGCGCTCGTAAGGACGCTGCAGCGTGCGAGCCGGCGGACTTTGCTGGCTTCTCCGCTGCCGCCTCGGCCACCTCCCAACGCGTTTTAAAGTCAATTTCACCGTGTTTGCCAGTGAAGCCTGGCGGCACGGCAGCCCCGGCCGCCGTCGCTTCCGCCGCGGTGATGAAGTGGACGTGGATGCCACCGTTCCTCGCGTGCTTGGTCTTCTGCGCGGTCGGCTTCAGCGCAGCGCTCACCGGCAGCGATGCTGGCAGAGGCCCACGAGCAAGAACACGGCGCAGCATATTTGTTTTTGTTTGTTTTCCTAGTGCTTGTATTGACAATTCGTGTATTAAATGTATCTTCTCTTTTCTATTAAAAGAGCAAGGCTTAGTGTTTGAAGTTTTCTGTTGTGAGTAAGATCACGTTTCCGCGTGCGGGGCTAAGCGTGTGCCAAGGCGAAGCTCGTCGTGTGCTTCTGCGAAATTAAGACAAGGTTCGTTGATGCGTTGGCCCTTTTTCTCTTCTGAGAGAATACCAAGATGTTGTTGTTTATGAAGCAAATGAGGTCCGAAAATGCGATTTTAGGGTACGAGGTGAAGTCTTACCGCATCAAGGCAGTCTCTAGTACCCTTCGCTCTTATTAGCATCAAGTAGTCTTATTGATGGCGCTTGAATACATCACCTAAATGTGTCTGATGTTCCTGTGTCGAAACACACGGCTTTGTTATGTAGGCAACTCATTAGATTTAAAAAAAAAAAAAAAAGGTTGCGTTCCGGAAAGGAGCACGACAAGGAACATGCTGCCTTTCCCCTCTACAAGGCGAAGGCTTCTTTTTTATAGGATCCCTACTAGTATTCTACTATCGCCGGCCACTTTCATGTCTAGCACTACGAAGCTGTTTGCGATTCTTCTTTCCTTTTTTTATTATCTTTCGGTTTTGTACCGTCTATCTTTTAAGAGTAAACTCACAGGAAATAACAAAAAAAATTGTATTGAAAAGAGGAAATCTTATCCACGCTGAAAAGAATTTATGTAACATTGAAAGAAGAAGAAAAACAGAAAAAGAGCAAAAGATGCGCAAGCCTACAGCG
Source organism: Crithidia brevicula (assembly GCA_030849845.1). NCBI lineage: Eukaryota > Euglenozoa > Kinetoplastea > Trypanosomatida > Trypanosomatidae > Crithidia > Crithidia brevicula. The sequence continues at coordinate 58,889 of JASAOD010001936.1, forward strand.
TCAGCTTCGGTTATTGAAGTAGAACCCGCGGTGGAAGACTCCACCAAAGCGGTAGCCCAGCAGCCTCCCACCACCTGCAGCGCTGCCACCCTGACCCCCGGTGCTTCCGTACAGCGCACCGTCACTGCCTTCAAAGATCGGCACAAAGACGCGCGCCGTCACGCACACCTGTTTGGTTTCCAGCTGAGTCACGCTAATGCGCTTCCCAGGTTGATAGAAGAACGTGTGCGCGCCGTCGTGGTCACCGTTGATGGGACTCGCTCCAGCTGCTGCAGATGCCTCTCTCTTCGCCTCCTGCAATGGCACCGCACAGGCTGGTGGGTAGACATCACACAAGGCTGGCTCCGTGTCATTTAAGGTGTAGGCGATGCGACCGTTAGCGGGTGGGTCGTCGAACATCAGCTCCACCTCGCCGCACGAAATACACATGACTGGTGCGGGTAACAGCTGGTCAGGCTGCAGGTTGTACTGCTCCACACGTCGTCGGCTCAGCTTGCCACGCTCAGTTGCCGCACGACTGCAGTCGTAGATGGTCGGCACGCTGCGCACGCGCTCCTCGGCTTCCGTCGTTGCCGCTGCCGATGCGCTGGTCACGGTCCACGCATGCACGGTGGCCACATTCTGAGGGATTGTGATAGGCTGCCCCGTGTAGACCTGCGCACGCTGTCGGCTGTAGCGCACCTTGCTGCGTGCCTCGTTTATGTAGACAAGCTCGTACACCGTCTGCGTGTGCGGCGGGTTCTGCGATTCATCGAAGTAGAGGGTGGCCTCGCTGGCGCGCAGCCGCATCGACGGCGTGGGCACCTGTGCATCATAGTACGAATACCCAGCAGGCCGCACTTGCACCACGACACGGGTGATGGAGCTGACACTGCCAGACGCACCGGGCAGCCTGCTTCCGTCACCGCCTGCCGTGTTCGTAGCTCGCACCGCCACCGCCTTCACCACAACGCTGCGACGCTGCGAGGGCAGCAGGGACGGCGGGGGCAAGCTGAGGGTGAAGGGCCCGTTGTACAGCATGTTCGGGTAGCTGCCATCGACACTGTAGCGCAGCTGATCGGGCGTGGTGCTGAGCTCGTGCGGCGTAATCACGATGTCTGTCGACGTGGTCACCTCGCCGCCACTCGGAACGATAACAGGGGGCAGCGGTGGCCCCGACAGCTGCAGCGCCGAGGACGGCACCGCGGCCGCCACGGGAGACGAGACAGGCTCGCTACCGCCACCCAGCACGGAGGGGTTGTAGTACGTGGCAGCCGCACCGGACTGCGCTGCGTGCTGGTTGCGCTCGGCCAGTCTACGTGCGATGTCGATGTCGATTGCGTTTTCCTGACGATTCGTGACGCTGCTGCCGATCGAGTAGCCAGCAGATGCGTTGCCATAGCCGCTGGTGACCACGTAGGTGAACTGGTGAACAGCGCCGACAACTTCCTTCGTAGGGTGCACCGTAAATGCGTGGATGACGTACGTGCCGGGCTCACGAAACTCTAGCGGTGTGGTATAGAGAAGGTAGTCCTCGTGGTAGTAGCTGTCGTTGCCGAGGACCCGGCGTCCACTGCGGTCCATCGACGCGCTGTCGCGTAGTCGATCCACGGTAATCAAGATGTCGCAGCGCTCCATGTACGCCTGGTCAGGACGCACGCGCAAGTACACCGCAAGTGGGGCGGTGAAGCTCGCGGCATCGGTGGGCGAGGGCAGCGCCTCCAGCTCCTCTGTTGTCCTGCGTCTAAACCCTGGGTAGAGGGTCGTCGCCGCCGCCGCTGCGCCTTGGGCGTGGCCACGCAGGGCCACCGGATTGGCCGCCATCGCGCCCCCTCCCTGTACATCCCACACCGTCGTGTTCACCGTGTTGTGCTCCTCTGTTTCTGCCTCATTCTGGATCAGCAGCTGACGGCGCAGCTTGCGAAGTTCGCGCCGCCGCCTCCGGTAGCAGCAAAGATAGATGGCTAGGCAGATCACCACGACAAGAAGGACGGCGCAGATGACCCATATGGCGATAGCCGTGCCCTTGTGCTGCACGGCCATGCGTGTGTGCAAAGAGAAACTGAAGCGAGAGAAGAACTTAAGCGGTTTTCTTTTTTTGATGTTGTTGTTGCGATTGTCTACAAGAAAAAAAAAAAAACAAAAAAAGATGGAAACTGATGTAAGCGGAATCACTACTTCGCTAGTTGCGCAGCCAAGGGGCAACACTGCGAGTCAAAAAAAGAAGCAGTGGTAGCTATCTATCTATGCCAGGCTGGTTGTATGTAGGAGAGAGAGCCGTTACGCTGCGGAAGTTGTAAAAAAAAAAAATGATGATGCTACTCGTGACACCTTCGCTTTTTTTGTATGGTGCCCCACTTTTTGTATGTGTAATTCTTTCTCTTCCCCTTTAGGTTTTTTTCTTTTAAAGAGTTGGAAAAGAACAAAACGAGCTGCTGACACAACGACAGTGTGTGTGTGTGTGTGTGTGTGTGTGTGTATGTGAGACAAGAGCGAAGTGGTTTTGTGTAAAGTGTTACAGAAGCGAAGAAGCGCTTACGCAGCCAGAAAAAGAGGTATACAAAAAAAAGAAAATCTATTGATATTGTGGCAAAACAAACAAAAACCTGCGAGGCGAAAAGTAAGGGCTTGATATGACACCGCCTCTTTTCGTCTCTTCGGCACGCGTCACTGCAAACGGGCAGCGCGGACAACTGACGAGCGTCAGTTCCTTTTTTTTTTCTCTTTCACCCTTTTCTTTCCGCAAGCTCAGGTGCACAAAGCAGCAAGAAAGAGCAGATAAAATCAAAGGCGGGGCAAAAAGGTCGGCGTTCAAAAACGCGGAAACCGTTGCAGTGAGACCAGGGAGAAATAAAGAAAGGATGGGTGGAAAGCACTTGGAAGAGATGGTGATTAGGGCGTGGGCGTAAAGGCTCTCCATAAGAAGCAGAAGATTGTTGGACATCGAATTCTTGTTGTTGTTGTTGTTGCTGTTGTTGCTTTCCTAGCGCATCAAAGCGTACAACGGAAAAGAACAGTGGTGAGTAAGATTTGCTTTGAGTTGCAACCTGCTCGGTCAGGATGCGTATACGCACTGCCGCTTCCCCAATCTGAAAGCACGATCACACCAGGGCGACCATTTGCTGACATCTTTACTGCTGTTTTATATTTCTTTTTCTTTTTGAGCTTGGAAAATAGAGCAAAAACACAAAAAGAAGAAAGAAAAAGAAGTGCGTGAAAATCATCCATGTTGGCAAGGTCGATCCAAAAAACAATTGGACAAAAAAAAGGAAAGGAGAAAAAAAGCCAATATACACTCTCCATTAAGTTTCGCGCTACCGCGGCGCTTCTCTTCCTTTTTTTTTTTTCTTCCCCATTCGCCCTCGCTGAGCCGCTCGTGATGCTCCTCAGTACACGAGCAACGCCATAAAGCAGAAAAAAAAAAATCTTACATAAACAGAAGGAAAGAGCACAGAAGGGCTGCTGCACACACTGGTGTGCTTAGCAGAAAGTAGGGCAAGCGTGGGAAGAGTTCAAAAGTGGAAGATACAAAAGAAAAAATCGCAAAAAAAAAAAACAAACAGCAGGAGAAGGGAAAAAGGAAACTCACTCCCCTGCGGCGAAATACTTTTGCCTCTGCTGCCGCCGTCGCGCACGTCGCAGCAGCGCCTTCGCAGCCTCAATCCTCTTCACCTCCTCGCCGTCCTCCCCACCGCTGTTCGCATGCTGGGGGCCCTGCGGCCGCCCGGCCACTTCCACCACCCCATCGCGCATCACCCCCGCCGGCCCTGCACTCGACCAGCCATCTGAACAGCCGTGTTGCTGGTGGTGCTGAGCATCCTTACGGCTATCCTCGTCGTACCTACGCGTGTGTGAAAGCTCGTTGGACAGCTGCTGATGCCGCTCCGCCTCTGGTGGGGTGTGCGAGAGCGGCGGCTTTTGCAGAAGCAGAAGCCGACGTTTTCGGATGGACAGCACCTTCTCCTGCAGCGCCAGTTTTTCAATCTGCCCTCGCACGGCTGTCGACAGGCCGATGTGGCTCGAGACGAGTGCCACCCGCTCCTTCTCCTTCGCGCTGTACAACCCATCCGCGACACAGGTGCAGACGGCGTCGTAGACCAACACGCGGGCCATGGACGAGGGGAACGTCGCCGGCGAGACGAAGGACATAATCGACTCAATCGCAGCGGCATCCTCCTCCTCCTGCTCCTGCTGCCGTCTGCGCTGTGTCGCCGCCGGGCTTTCCTTTGAGGGGCGTGTCAAACCGCTCTCGTCTTCGTTTGTGTCATCCCTCGTGAAGATGGTGTGGCTGCTCGAACCAGTAGAAGGGCGTTGAGGATGATACGTGTGGGCGCGCTGCCGGGGCGGGGGGTCCGCTGGGCTACTCCCTGCCATGAGGGCCATCGTGGCCTGCACCTCGGCCTCCTCCTCCGACTCTGCCTCTTGCCCTTCCAGCATGCGGTCCATTGGGATGGCATCCACGAACTGCAGCAGCTCCAGCTTGGTGAGGTTGTCCTGTGAGACCTTGGAAGGAAGGAGCAGCTCGATGAGACCATGCATGTAGCGACCCTCGCGCAGCTCAAGGCCGTGGCCGGTGGCGCATAGTAGAATCGTCTTGACGTACACGTAGGGCATGTTGTAGGCACCCAAGTTGGCGCTGTATTTGGACCCGTAGAGGGTCTCTACCAAGAAGGCACAGCCCACGATGGGGGTGTAGCGGCTGCTGCGCGCCACCCTCGACAGCTGCATCATATTCTCTCTCAAGGATGTGTCGGCTTATGTGGGAGTTCGTTATTGAGCGTTGTGGGTTGCACTGTCGACTTTACCCTGCGTATTATGTTGTTTGTTTGTTTGTTTGTTTTTCTCTCGGTTTTTTTTTTTTCTCAGGCTCTATGTCCTTTCTGAGTTGCAGAGAGAGAGATCGAAATGTCGGAGAAAAGTGAGAAGCGCACTGCACCAACACGGAATGAGCAACGACCAGAAGCAAAAGGCAGTGAGACAGTGAGAATCCAATGCGAAGCAGATAAGCTCTTTCGATCTAATGCTTGTGCGACTCTGCGCAGAAAACAAAAAAAGAGGTGCTGCCTGGCTTTGCTACGACCACACGTTCACTGCTGTGGCAACAAAAAAAAAAAACTACTATATTTGTAGATCCGCTGAGGTAGGTGAAATCGGAGTTCATGAGTGGTGAGGCACGCGACACAACGAAAGAGAGACTAGTAATGAAGAAACAAAGCTCAGGAATCGAAAAGAGTGCATCAAAGCCTTTGGTACAATAAAGCGGGCCTCAAACATGATCCGCTCAGCACCGCTTCCTGTTGAGGCGTGATACTGGCTGTGTTGCGTGCGACCACAACAATCCACACACACACACACACACATGCGCTGCGAAGAGCGAGGTGAAGAAGCTGAATGCTGAAAGCGATACAAGGCTTTTGGCCATACTCTTTTTCAATGTTGAAAGGCAACGGTAGTAAATATCTCTCTCTTTTTCTTTTGTTTCTTTGGAAAATGTAAATATTCTTTCAGGACAGGAAAAAAAAAAAAAGCGAAGGGCCGTCAATTTAATGAATCTCCACTAGACAGGTTTTAAAATGGGGAAAAAAAAAAGAACAAAGAGTAAGGAAGTTAAAGCCGAGATGCGGAATTAAGAACAAGAAAAAACGATACCGCGGCGTGACTTGAAGAGCAAAAAAAAAAATGGAAAACCTCGCTAAGTTTCAAGACATCTACGATAGACTCATAAAGTCCAAAACAAAAAAAATAAGGAAAGAAACTGTTATTGTCCACGTTGGTATGCGCTCTTTTTGCTTCGAGAAGAGCGTCTCCGTCTCCTTCGTGGTGATCTCCTCGTCCACTACAGGTGTTGGCATCAACGATAAGGGAGAGAGAGAGAGCGGAGAGCGGAGACCCAGACTTTGTGTAAATAAATAAAAACTTCCATTCGAAAGTAGAAAATGGGAGAAACAAAACAGGGGAATGCTGAGCGAGAAATGAGAAATGCAACATACAAAAGAAATTGAAAAGGGAAAAGACATCGTGTAGCACCTATGGTAAAAGAAAAGAGGAAGATGCTCACGTAAACAACAAGAAAAAAAAAATAAGGCAGATGGAAGCGCAGATTCAGACAAGACTTAAAAATCAGTTCGGCGGTACCGGTTTATTTTCGTTTTCGTTTGTGTTTCCTTCTGTTGTGTGCTTTTTTTGTAATAGTACAAAAGAAATAAAAAAGACAAACAATATCAAGTTAAAAAAGGGGGAGAAAAAGAGCAAACACACAAAATATAGTTCGTTTCAAATATATATATATATATATATATTAATTACAACATCGTCGAGGGCAAAACAACAGCGATTCGCCAACGCCTCTCAAGTCTGGAGATTGCAAGTGTTGTTGTTGTTTTCTCTGTGTGGTACTATTGGTAGTATGTTGCCCAGTAAAGGCTTTGCCCTTTTCATTTTTCTTTTCGAACAGACACCTTCTACGACTCTCACATACTGCTTCCAAATTGGATAGTGTGTGTGTTTTTGTTTTTGTCAATGATCATGATTAGAAAAAAAAAGAGTGAATAATTTAAGGGGGCAACAAAAGGAGAAAGAACAGCCTGTCCAAACTCAGCAGTTTCACAGCAGGGCACTTAGATGCTGATGCGCAGAGCTGTACGAATTATTGCTTCCTTTCTTGTTTCCTTAACTCGAGCCTCTGTGCATTGCCCCGCGTGGAGAAACCTCAAAAACCTGCCGAGAGCACGAGCGGCGCGCCAACGAAAAAAAAAGACGAAAGCAACAGATAATGAGAGACCGGAAGTAGCGTTGTCTGTCTAGACCGACTTGACGGGCGCCTCAGGCGCGTGCAACGATGCCGCGTAGGTTGGCTCTCGGGACTCGTCGCGCTGCAGGTCGCCGCAGTTGCCAAGAGAGCGGTTGCGCGTCTTGCTGCGCGTCGGGGTCTCCGTGTAATCAATCGTCTCCACCATCTCCCGGAAGTAGCCCACGACACAATCGAGAAAGACTTCCGTGGACTCCGCCGCAAACTTCTGCGCTTCCGCCATCAGCGTCTCGTACTGATCATCAAAGTTCTGCAGCTCCGTCTGGTAGATCTTCTCCTTCGTGTCGCGGTCCGCCACCTGCTTCGTGTACACCTTGTCAAGCGACAGGTCCGTCCCCTTCTTTGTACCGGCCTTCTCCCTCGCCGTCACCGCCTTGCGCGCTGCCACGTACTTGGACATGGCATCCGCGGTCTTCTTGCCCTGCGCGGATGTGCTGGCATTCCGCTCGAGCATGCTGTCCACCTCGTGCATCACCTTGGCCTGCAGCGTGCCGCGGTATTTGGGGTAGACACCGGTGCTGAGCGTCTCCATCGCCTCGCAGAACTTCTTGGAGGCCTGAAAAGATTCATCCGCGAGCTCACGATCCAGGCGAGCCGGCGGAGAGCCGCCAGCGGAAAAGTTCCCGTTTGATGCAGAAACGTCGTTGACGGAGACCGCGTTGGGGTCCGCGGCACTGCCACGCCGACTTGCGCTGCCGCCGCCACCGCCGTAGTTAAGACAGGCCGCCACTGCCGAGTAACCTCCGCCCACCTCCTTCAGCCGCTGCGGCGTGCCCTCCATGTTTGCCATCGACTTGGCCAGCGAGTCCTTCAACATCTTGTACGCATCTTTCAGCTTCTTCAGGTTCTTGGTGCGGTAGTCGAACTCGGGGTTGAAGTCTTTGATGTTGGCATTGGAGTTCGTGATGTTGGTGATCTTGCTTCCAGCCTTGCCCATTTTCGTTTGAGGGTTGCAAGAGAATTGCGGCTTACGTGCAGGTGAAGGGTCGAACAGTAGAAGGAACTGATCGATGGGGATTAATGCCCAAGAAAAAAATAATTATTCACCGTGCGATATTGAAAGAAGAAAAGCACAGGTTCTTGTTGTTGGTTGCTGCTGCTGTTGTTGTTGTTGTTTTAAGCTGCACTGTGGCAGAATATGAGATGAAATGAGAAAATTAACACGGTTGGTTGTGCGAGCCAACAAGCTGTGAAACGTTCAAGATGGAAATAAAACTTGGCGTGAATGTTCTACAAGATGAAGCTTTTTTTTTTTTCCAGACAAAGAGGGAGAGAGAGAATGAGAAATAAAAATGGAAAAGGATGCCGCAACAAAAAGGGGCTTTCGGAGTTCGTAATACACGCAGAAACGCAAGTGCGTAACACAAGAAGAGAAGGCAGGAGACGTGCACACTCAACGAAGAGAGCGTAAAGAATCGGCTCCTTCGCTCTTCTCTATCTTCGTCGCCGACAACAGTAAACGCACGTCCTCCCTTGTTTTCCCGCCTTCCTCACCTGTTCAGGTCAAGGCGGCAGAACACCCCAAGAGACGTTGAGAAGGAGGCGAGCGCCGGCAACGATTGTTGGCTGAATCTTCTCACGCAACTCAACCTAAGCGCCAGGCAATTGAAAACTCTTCTCACGACCCCACACCTTGCACATACGCCACCACTATATTCCTTGCCGAGGATGTCGCACTTGAGGTGTGCGCATTTATGTGCTCCGCTATAAACTGGCTATTTACTTGTCTGTTTGTATGTGTTTTTTTTCTTATACGAAAGGTCTTCTCTAAAAAACATCCCGCTGAGAAAGAGGTGACAAACACCCAGCGGGCGAGAAAGAGAGGGACAAGAGAGAAGAGAGAGAAGGGGGTACACGAGAAGATAGCTCAAAAAGAGGGTACAAAATGAAATAGAAAAGTGAAAAAGCTTCGTTCCTTAAAAAAAAAAAAAAAAACCTGAGCCAATAGTCCCACTATATTACTGTACAAAAAGAAAAAGGAAAATTAAACAAAATAGCGTGGACGGTAAGAAAAACCTGACTTTGGCAACAGTAACAAAAAAAAAAGGATTGCCGCAAAAAGCCAAAGTATGTAAAGGGAAATATTGGCGCTCAGGAGAGAGGAGACAATATCAGCAAAAAAAAAAAAAAAGTGGTGTAAGAAGACGATGAGAGAGAACTCGAGATCATCAAGCAGGACTGCAGGGACGCACATGATGGCTATCCTCCCACGACCGCGCCTCCATCCCACGCAGGTGCGGCGCAAAGGCCGGACTGTCCAGGGCGTAGCTCGTTGAGAGTGCGTGCGAGCGACCACTCACACCACCGGTTTCCGTCTCAGAGGCGTCACCATTGGGGTCATACGCCTTCTGCATCCCTGCCGGAATGGTGAGGCTCAACGCGTTGCTGCTCACCGTGGCGCGGTGATGCTGCAGCGACAATGAGCTTCGCAGGCTATTCGCGTTCGACTCCCCAAGGAAAGCGGAGTTGGTGCTGGAGGAGAGCGTGGCGTCGTCGGGCGGCGGGGCCGACGCCGCCAACACTGTAGGACCTCGGGCGTGGGCAGCAGCAGCAGGTGGAATCAGCACAGGACCATGAGAGGGCAACGCAGCCTTCGACTTCTTTGACGCCTTCCGTGTCTGCTGTTGTTGCTGCTGCGGCGGCTGCTGATGTGGATATTCTTGTGGTGGAGGGTGCGAGGGGATTGCCGTGGGCAGGGCGAGCGGGTTCGCATGCCGCGATGGTTGCGGCTGACCCCTTCGCCCCACCTCACTGGGCCGGTCCGCCTCCGCGTCCATGGCGGCAAGCAAACTCACTGGCTGCAGGGACGTGCGTGGGGTGTAGCTCACCACGCCCTTTGGACAGTCATCCTCGTAGGGCTCTGTCGACCGCGCACGATCCAGACCGAGGAGGGCGGCCTGGGCCTGAAGGGCGGCGGCGCGGCGCTGCTGGGAGGCCGGCACCGGGCCAGACGGACTTCGCGCGTTCGACAAGGCCGTGGCGGGCACGGCAGCGGTGAGCGACGGCTCACGGTGCTGCACGTCGCACGGCTGATGGAAGGCAGGCGTGTTTCCGTCGCCGAAAGGGGCCCGTGCGGGACTACGGGTGATGCTGCGCTCCGCGTTGTCCGGCACCGCCGCTGCTGGCGGCGAAGGTGGCATCCGTGAGGCATCCGCGGTGGTGTTGATAAGCGGCCGTGCAGATGCTGCGGCGATCCTCTTTCCCGTCTTGGCAATCACGGCGCCACCCGAGCGCGGCACAACAGGCATGGGCGCGGCAGCAGCAGTAGCAGCAGCAGCAGTGTTCGCTGAAGCCGCGGCCCCCGCAGCCACCGTCGACGTCGACGTCTCCCTCCTCTGTGCCGCAGTGAGCCTCGCGATGGGATTGGGGCACGGCGTTGGCGGCGAGGGGTCTGGCTCCGAGGCATTTGTGTGTCGGCCCTGCGGGGAGCGGGAGGAGAACGTTGGTGGCTGCGGCGTGCCGGGTGACGACCAGCCGTTCGTCGGCGCCGTTTCGTTCTCGCTGTCGTCGATGGCGCGTGCGGTGGGCGGGGCTCGATCCGCTGAGGCGCCGCGGTGCTTGCGATTGCGGTAGTAGCTGGTGAAGTTGTGCGAGGACCCGCAGCTGGTCTTCGCTGGGGAGGCCTTCACCGGAGTCGCAAAGTGACTAGCCTCGCTCGGGTTGCCCATGTCGCCGCCGCGTGCCTTGAACCGGCTAGCAACCTGTTCTTCCGGGGCAATGCCAAGGCGGTTGCCCAGGTCCTGGCTGGCCTGCACCATGTTCTCCACCGCATCTGCACCGTGTGGAGCGAGGCAGCTGAGCACCTTCAGCATCTGCGCAAGGTAGACCGTGTTGGCGTCGAGGAAGTCATCCATCGTGTGCCCCGCCACATAGAGTTGGCGCTGCATCAGGCCCTCGTACTCGGTGTCAAAGGCACGCAACTTTGCCTCGTAGGTCTGCTCCCGCTGCCGCATCTCCTCCGCCTGCTTCGCGTACCGCTTGCTCTCCGTCAGCGGCTTGCCAAGGCGCGTGTACTTCAGCTCCTTCTTCTGCGCCACCTTTCGCGCGGCCACGGACTTGCGCAGCGCAGTCGCTACGTCGTCGCCGAGTTCAGCGGTTTTCTTCGCACGGGTGATCACGTCATGCAAGCGCACGAGCACAGACTGATGCACACTGCCGTTGAACGTTACGTACTGCTCGCCCTCGCGGAGACTCGTCATTGCCTTTGCAAAGACGGTGGCCGCACTCTGTAGGCCGGTGCCATAGTTCTCCACAACACGGTTGCTGTTGGCGTTGGACATCTGGTAGGGGCGGTTCATCGCGCTGCGTGGGTTTGTGTTGTTCACGCACTGCGCCACCTCGTGGTAGCTCTCGCCAACGGTGGAGAGGCTGCCAGCGACCTCACGCATCGCCTGGACGGTGCGGGTGATGTTTGCATCAAACTGCTTAAGCACCCTCGCAAACAGCTTCACGCGTTCATGGCGAAGAGAGAAGTCGTAATTGCTGCTCGCCGGTGACGGACTTTTCGTGCCACGAAACATTTTATGTTTTGGTTTTTATTTTCCCCCTGTCCCCCCTCTGATGTGTGAGCGTTACACTCGACAGATTGCAGTTGATCTGAGTACAGATCAGAATCAGTTTCCGGAGTTGAAGAAAGAATAGTGTGAGGGAGTGTCACTGATAGCTAACGGGTTTGCTTCACGTCGAAAACAAATGACACTAAGCCGCCTTGCGTGCAGACACAAATGAGAAGAGAAGTCGCAGCGAATGCAGCTTTGAAAAAAGCTTCGCGATCTTTTTCCTTCTCCCTCGCTTGATGAAGCGCGTGTATGAGTGTGTGTATGCGTGCGTGCTGTTTAGTGTTGATGATGGTTTGATGTGGTCGATGCGTGTCAAAGAAGTGAAAATAGAGAAGGTAAAGAGAGTGTGAAGAAGAAGAAGTGACGAGGGATGGCAGAAGGGGTCCACGGAAAGAAATACCTGGAGCTGCATTATGGGATTGGTGACCGGTGCTTCACCTCAACGCCGGCCTCAGCTACCAGAGGTGAAGAATAATGTTGGGAATAAACAGCATTGTCAGTGCAAGCTAGTCCATCTTATTTACATAAATATAAATATCCCACCATTAGGCAATGGCAGCGACCTTTCGTTTTCCTCTCTCTATCTTTCCCCATTGCAACGGTCGTCGGTGTCCACTGGAGGAAGTTGTGCTGCACTCCACAAGAGCAGCCACCTCTTTCGACAAGAAACGCCCTGGGTCATGGCACCTCTGGGACAGAAAAATGGAGTCGCAGGGGACGATGAAGGAGGCAAAACGAGAGAGAACGGGAAGGCAAGAAGCACACAGGAGCGCAATGAACGAGGCACGCATGCTATTTTTTTTTTTCATGCCTCGCTGCGACAGCTCAACAGTTTCTTTTCTCTGTCTTCTTGATCAGTGTTTCTTAGTTCTCCATCTTTGCGTGTGGGTTTGTGTGTGAAGGAGTTTGCCCTCATGTAACATCCTTGCGGATGCTGATATTGGAGTCCACATCCGAGCGTGTTTTGAGCGTAACGACTGTGCGCTCATCTGAAAAACCAAAAATGAGAAAGTCTTTCAAATCTGCTTCTCGATTGTGAGCAAACAACAAAAGACGAAAGTGTTTTGTTATTCAAGCAACTAAGCAACTCTATACAGAAATTGTGTCGCATGACATTTCTTTCCATTCGAGCCTGGCATTGTTACAAGGAGATCGATATACACATGTATTGATTTGTTGATAAGGGGGGGTGAGTTCGACGCGAGTTGTATAGTAACTTACGGTGGTAGAAGCAGAGGAAGATGAAACGTGAAACAGTGGACGTACGTGTCATGGAGCATTCAACAACTGAACCCTTCTCATTGTGTTGTATGTGTGTAGGTTTGAGGCTTGGCAAAAAGAAAACAGAGATCTGCTGCATTCCCTCCATAAGACGAGGCCAGTGACATAAGCATTTATGAACTCGCCGCGCCTCTTCCCTTTTCTCTCCCAAGTTGTCAGGAACGGAAAGACAGCTGGCAGCTACGTAAAAATACAACAAAAGCAAAAATAAATACAAGAGACTCAAGTTGCCCGTGCCTTTCACCCGATGTGATCGTGTGGTGATACATATATATGTACAGCTGATGGACAACACAAAGCGTTTGACCTCATGCAAACTCTGCTTTGATACCAGGAGAAAAATAGCAAACGGTTTTGAAAAAAAAAAAGCACCTCTTTACAGGCACCATAGCGCAAGAAAAAAGACACTCTAAAAACAAAAACATAAGAGTTCGGGGGTGCGGCTAATAAACACTTTTTAGTGGAATTATTTTTTTCTGCTACTCCGCGCTCACTCTTACGCAATGCACAACAAAGCCACGGTTCAACAATAAAAATAAAACCTCTACTTGACAACATAAATATAAAAAACGTCACGGAGCTGCAGGTCTCGCTGCCCCGTCAATTCTTCTACGTGCTAATCGTCTTGGACAGCGACTGGTAGTACTTGGCCGCGTACTGGCTCAGGCCCCCCACCACACGTTGCAGCGCCTCACTGCGCTTCCGAAGCAGACCGCTATAAACAGCATTGTACTTCTCCGTTTCTACCTCAAGGGCCGCCTTGGCAGCATCGCGGTCGGCAACCTTCTTCGCGAACTTCGGGTTGTCGGCGATGCCTTGGTTCTTCTTCGCCAGCTTCGTCTCCAGGTCACTCACCTCCGTGCGCTTCTTGGTGTACCGGGACGTCACACTGCTGTGCACCGTCTTTGCCTTCTCCGCCGCCTTGACCGACTCCTTCAGCTCATCAATGGCTACACTGATCTCGCGTGTGAAGTCGTTCATGTAGGCCACAAAGGTGTAGTTGCTCGGGTCCGTGACACTCGCCGCCTGCGGATCTGCTGAGACACGCCGCGACTTGCTGACGGCGCTGTGTCCGCTGCCGCCCTGCCCTGCCATATGACGGTCCACCGAGGCGCAGAGAGCGTCGGCCTTGGCGCGAAGGGCGGCGTTGTCCTCCCCCTGCGCGAGCTCACGAATCGCAATGGCGATGCTCTCCATCGCACTGTCCAGCTCCTTGACAGCGGAGAGGTACTTCTTCGATGCTGTGTCGTAGGTGGAGCAGGCGTGCTTCAGCTTCTTGATGAGGATGGAGTTCTCATCGGAGGGATCTGACTTCGGCATAATGTAGATGGAGAAAGAGAGAGAGTGATGTATACTTTTGTGTTGGGTTTTTTAATGTTGTTGTCAACGTCAAGAACGCTGTTTGGTATAGTTGTTGATTGATGTTTTATATTTTGTTTGAAAAGATGGATACGTGATGGTTGGGTTTCCTTCGAAGATTCGTATTATTGTTATTGGTATTTCAGAAGTGGAAGTTGCGAGGTATTTCGAAGAAACAGTGGACATCACGGTGTGAGAAGAAGAGGGTAGAAGACACGAGGAGAGAAAGGTGAGTCCGCTGCCAAAAAAGTAAAGAAGTAACAACCATAGTCCCGTCCATTTTATGCCGTCTAGCCCCCCTTACTTTTTGTTTTTTTTTTTTCCTTTCTTTCTCAATTGGGCAGGACTCAACTACAGAGCCGAGACTTTCTTGCGATACCGCGCTTTCCTTGCCTCCGCAAATGCTGGACAAAAGCCCGCTTGCTGATTTATTCGTGCTCAGAAAAACATTCCTCTCTCCCCTCCCTTCACGCGGCTCCGTCGAGATGTCGCGGATCATCCACTGAAAAAAGGGAGGAGCGACGAGACGCGATAACAGACAGCCAATGAGAGAGCTCGTCAGCAAAGGGCGTGCGTCGCTTCACCAGGCACCACATCGCTGCGGCACAGGTCTCTTATCTTTAGCGTTCGACTACGCTGCCGTGAATAGCATCTCACTTTTTTTGTTTGTTTGCTGCTTGTACTGAAAAAACATGCTTAAAAAAAATACAAAGAGTGGTGCCTACCAAACGCGGCACATCACCGGTGACCCTCCCGACCTCATCTCTCACACTGACTCCAGCTTTGCCCATCAGTTTCCCGATAGTGCTAGTGGCTCACAAAAAAAAAAATAGACAGGGCTATCAACAGAGCCATCGTGCATCAACACAGCGATCTCCATCGACAGAGAGAGAGAGAGGCGGAAGGAAAGACAATACAAAAAAGATAGAGAAAATTATGAGTAAAGGAAGAAATTAAACACCAACACACCGTCACCACAAACGTCGAGGCATCCTCAGCAGACGCATGTAGACTTAAATTGCAGCCGCCCACAGCACTAATCGCATCGAGAAAAAAAAAGGAAGGTAAGATCAACCAAAATCTATTAAACACTTTATGGGATGAGATGACAAATTCGGAAGAGAAAAGAACCGAAACACAAAAGAAGCGCACAAATAGCTCATCGCGCTCAGACACACACTAAAATAAGAATAAAAGAAAAAAGAACAGCTCTAGCTATCTTTGATTCCACAACAAATAAGCTCTAGGAATAAACTCAGCAACGCACAACGAGGTCCAAATCAAATATTGAGACAAAAACGAGCACCAAGCGGCTCAATCAAAGAGCGACCCTTCATGCAATGCAAAATATAAAAAAATAGAATAAGAAGAGTTAGCAGCCGCAGGTGAATACTAGATTAATGAAATTGAGAGACCCACTTTGTAGCGCAAAAGAACATTCAAAATAAAATGATTATTTCGGGTCGTAGAAAGCGAGGCATGAATTTTATAATAGACAAGAAGGAAGCAGGAGAAAACAGAGAAGGCATACAAACTAAAATGAAAGGAGCAGCCAAATTTTGTTTTTTATTTTGGCCTTTTAAGCAACGTATTTTTAATTCCTTTTTTTTCCAACTCTTTCTATGAACTCTCACCACTGCCTGGTCGAAAGAGAAAAAAAAAAAAGATCAACAGAAAACGCATGCAAGAACAGGAGAACCGTTTACAAAAAGAAGGGCACCATCTAAAAACAATTTATAAGCGCAGTTAAACCAATGTCGACCCTGTCTTGATTTGCTGTGCGTTGTCTTTCACTGGTGAATTTAACAAAAAAATGCCAGCGATCAAAAAAAAAAAAAAACAGGAGGGAGGCAGGTTGGATAAGACACCGAGCAAATTAAAAGAGAACGCTGGACGAACATATACACGAAGTGCACACGGAGATTTTTTTCTTCTTTTAATTATTCTCTCCGTTGTTCTAATTCTTCAGCCTGCACTTCGTCCTGCTTCAGCTCAGCTCCACCACCGGCACCAGATCGTCACACATAGCGGCCGTCAAGTCCACTGAGATTTTTTTTTCGTAACAAATGCGCATCAGCAGCACCAAAAGAGAGAGAAGCAAAAGCAAAAGGCGAGAGAGGGAAAGGGAAAAGGCAGTTAAAACCCATAATACACACACACGATGCATCAGCGGTTCAGTCGCTGCCACACACCATCACAGGGCTCAAACAAAAAGTAAAAAAAAAAAAGAACAGCTGCTTGTTCTGCCATTGCGAACCGCGTCCGCTAGACTCTTTTTTTTTTCTTTCTATAAAAAAAAAAAAAGAAACCCTGCCAGCAAGACCTCCGTTTCCAATGGTGGCAGGCCTCTAGAAAGACATGCAGGAGTGGCAGTAAGTGCGCTTACGTTGATCACCGCGAACGCGGAAAAGAAAACAACAGCAGCCGCTGAAGCACTCACACCTTCGCAACATCATGCCCTTGGCCAAAAAGCCTTCCTGTCTTCGCTTTCCTCGTCTCCTCCAACACCTGAGCGGTCGGAACGAGAGCACGCACTTGGATGATCCTCTCTCTAGCCGGTGGGCTGCGTCGAGCCCTTCTTATTGCCGCTGCCGTTGCCGTTGTTGTTGTTGCCACCTCCAGCGTTGGCATTCGCAGCGCCGCTGTTCGCGTTGCCCGCACGCCCGCTGCGCACACGGCGCCTGTTGCCGCCCCCGCTCTTCTCCCCGTTGCCCGCCTTGGAGGACGGCGACGTCGCAGCCGGACTGGGGGAGTGGTGGTCTGCGCGGCCGCTGCCACTGGTGGCCGCAGCAGCAGCAGCAGCAGCAGCAACCGCCGGGGTCACCACGCTGGACGCTGTGGAGGAGCTGTTCATACCGGATGGCCCACCAGACCCGCCCTTGTTGTTGCCACTGCCTCTGTTGTTGTTGTTGTTGTTGGACCTCTGTGAGTTGTTGCCGGCCGCCTTGCCACCACCCGCGCCGCTCGTCGTGCTGGTGTTTGCCTCCGTCGCGGACCCTGCCCCGTCCTTGCCTCCATGGCCACGCTGCGCACCACCACCACCACCACCGGCTGTAACACCTCCATTGCTATTCGCGTGATAGCCACCCGTGGCGTTCTTCATCAACCGCGCGAGGTTGCTGCTATTGGCGTGGTGGCCGCTCTCCGTGCCGCTGCCACCAGCTCCCTTCACGCCTCCGCCACCCCCAAAGGCTCCGGTGTTGCTGCCGCTCATGGACACGTTGCCCTGTGCCAGCAGCATCAACGGTGAGGCAGCCGCTGCCGCACCAGACGCGGTTGGCGACGTCGCCGTGCTGGACCCCTGCGGCGACTTGTGACCCTCCGCACGCACATGCTTCTTGGCCAGTTTGGCCTCGAGCACACGGCGAATGGTCACCGGCTCGCCCGATGTGAAGCGCGTCAAGAGCGGAGCCGCCGCGCCGTTGGGAGACGTGTGCTCCAGCGGCGTCACGCGTGCCCTCGGCGGTGACCCAGCCGCCGCCTCCGGCCACTCCGCGCCGCCGTCGTGTCCGCACACCAGCGGAATAAAATACGGATGCCGCGGGGAGATGTCCAGCACCGGCAGCGGGTGCTCCACCGGCTCTAGCGCATCAGGCTTGCCTGGGGTGGGCACGGTGGACGTAAGCGATGTGGCGGTGGCCGCAAAGGTCAGGATTCCGCTGGCGCCGCTGTAGAGGTACTGGTAAAGAAAGTACGCCGTCAGTGTGAAGTCCGCGGCGACCATGAGCGTCACCAGCACCGGCAGTGGGCGGTGTGGAGCTGCCTTGGACGCTGAGGGTGCGGAGGAAGAGGTGGTGGTGGCGGTGGGTAGGTTGGCCGCCTTCCCCATCACCGCTGCCGCCTCCTGTGTCTCGCTGCCGGTTGTGGTGGCCTGCAGCAGCTGGCTCAACTTTGCGCGAATGTTGTCCTCCTTGTTATTGCGGTTCTGCCGGAGCGACAACTCGATCTCACGCTCGCCGTCGACAGTGGTGTGGAGCAGCTGGATGAACTCCGCCCACTCCTGCTCCGTCAGGGACTTCTGCGGTGGGTAGTACTGCACAATGACATCCACATCCATCACATCCAGCGCGGTGAAGGCGTCCCAGGCGGCGAGCGTCACGACAACAGGCGACGACGTCGATGGCGCCGCGGCAGCCTCCCCGGACGTCTGGGCGGCGCCAGATGCGGCGGTGGTGGCCGTCGTCGCTGGCAGCGTGGCCCGCTCAGCCGCCTCGCAGCAGTTCAAGTAGGCCGCATGGCACTGATGCTGGGCCACGAGGGAGTCCATGCGACGCGTCGAGTGAATGAAGTTGGGCGAGGCTGCCGTGATGGCGGGCTGCCCTCCCGCGTTGGCGTTGCTTGACGTCGTGGTGTTGGTGGTACTGGGAGGGTCACGACTCACCCCCCAACTCGCAATGAGCGAGCTCAGCTGCGGCACCTCTTTGTTATGGGTGAGAATCAACACACGGTGGTACAGGCCGCTGCGATCCGTCACGATACGCCGCAGCTGGGCGTCCTTGTCAGCGGTGTTCTGCGACAGCACAAGACGGATGCCGAGCGATTCGGCTGGCGTGCTCAGCCCCTCCTGCGGCTGTGGCATCAGCGCGACAGCAGCGGAGCTGATGTAGGTGGAGGGCTGCAGCTGATAGTAACGCCGGCTGCGTCGACTCAGCAGCTGGCGCAGCGAGGAAGGCAGCCGCGACACCGGGCCACGGCAGATCCACATAAAGTGTGGGTAAAGGTGCGCGGGGGTGCTGTACCGCACGTGCTGGCGGAGCATCGCTGCGTTGAGGGCTGTGTGGACGTCGCGCCATTGCTGCATGACCTTCTCGGCGCTGGCGGCCGACGATGCCGTCGCACGCGCGATCTCCTCCACGACGACAGAGGCAATGTGCGGGAACACGCGCTTTGACCGCGGCCCGGCGTCCTTGTCCTTCTCCTTCTCCTTCTCCTTGTCCTTGTCCTTGGCAGCTTCGACCTCTGGATTCTCATCCGCTACGGAGATGTCGACGCCTGTGTTGAGCAGCGTTGTCAAATTCCAGTTGAGGAAGCTGTGGGTTGTTGTGATGATCAACGACGCCGCAAACGGCCACTCCAGGCCCTTCTTCTTCGCCTCCTCCTTCTTGTTGGCATCGGTTTCCACCTTCGACTCCTTCCCGCCTGCCCCAACCGACGACGGCGACGACGAGGCCGTGGCGGTGGCGCTGAGGGGCCGCACGATGAGTGAGGACGGGGACTTGCTCCCCAGTGCGAGGGACACCTGCACGCCGCAGTTGCACGCCTCCGCCAGCGACCGGCAGAGACGCAGAAGCTCTTCGGCAGAGGCCTCCGTCTCGGCGACGACGATGGACACCTCCGGCGTCCAGTGTCCCGTGAAGCCCGGCAGCTGGCGCACACGCCCATCTGCGGCAGGGTGGACGTGCTGCGTGACGCTGCTGGTCGTGGCGTTGAAGAGGTTCGAAGCCGTCAGCAGGCAGTGCAGCGAGTACACAGCCAGCAGCTGGCGGCACTCCGACAGAGCGGCGTCGGTGTAGTACAAGGGCGTGACGCCACCCGCACCGCCAACGCCGCCGTTGCTGGGCGAGGTGTTGCTCGCTGCGGATGTGTTCGGCGCCGCCGACGACGAGGACGAGCCACCCGCCGCAGCAGTGGTTGCGGTGACCGTGGCGGGACTCGAGTGGTTGGAGCTCACACTGCCGCCACTGCCACCACCGGCGCTGCGTGCGGCTGCGTTGTGGTGCACCCAGACAGCAGCGGCACTGCCCACCTGCCGACTCCCCGTGGCGCAACGCCCATCCACAATGACATCCGCGAAGTCCACCGCCGTGCGCCGCAGCACGCGAACAAGCAGCGGCGTGGGCGTGAAGTGGGAGGGGCCGCTAGCACTACCCCCTGTCGTGGCCACTGCCGTCTGCAACGCGCTGAGCAGTTTGGCCTGCAGTGCGATATTGGCCTCCGCGAAGGTAGCTGGTTGGTTAAGTGAGGACATAATGCTTCACTGTACCTTTTTTTGTTACTTTTTTTTGGTTTGTTTGCTTTGCTTTGCTTTGCTTTTATCGATGTTCTTCTTATCTCTCTCGCTGGCAAGTCGAGATGTTAAAAACACACACAACCTCTTCCTCTATTCGTCTCTCCTTAATGTCCTGTTGCGTCTGCTCACGTCTTACGTGGACTTTTTTTGTTTTTTTTTTGTTTCCAATTCTCTTTCCTCCTCGATCTGCCGTCAGAAGCACAAGGGGAGAGGAAACAAAAATAAAAAGAGTAGAGGCTCACTCGCTACGAGGCACAAAAGAAAGTAAAAACGAGAAAAAGTATAAATTTAAAATACCAAAATAAGCGGACAGTCGGGATAACAGATGCTTTCGTTTTCTCTCTCGCTCTCTTTGGTTCCTCCGACGTTTCACGGTTCACCACTCCTGCGCTTCAATCGAATGGAAACACACAGATTCGATGCGAGAGCGAGCACAAATGTATGTAATGAAAATTCAACGTTAGCGCAGAAAACTTTGTGGTGTTGTACAGTTCCTTTGATTTTGTTTTCAAAAGAGCTGACAGCGCAACGCCGCGTCGTTGTTGACTTTACGCGATCCTCACTTTCTCTTCTAAGAGCAAGAGAAAGGCGGAAAAAAAAGGCTGCAAAAAAAAAAAATTGCTTCAACGTTTAGCGAAGAGAACGCACTTCAACACAGCGAGGTCGGCGGGCGGTGTGGCAAGAGCTGTTAACGATGTGTTTGGCCCGCTGAGACTTTTTTTTTAAGAAAACCAAGTCAAGATCAAAAAAAAAGAGCCAGGGTTTCCACCAATTCGAAGAGAGGCAGAAATCTGTGCTCTTTACCTTTTTTGTTGTCGTACTCCGTTTGTGCTTTTTGTAGAAGAATGGACAAACTGAGTGAGTGTGGATATGCGCTTTGAACAGAAAACTACTCGAAAAGCGCTTGTTTTGCTTAGCTTTCGTATTGCTCTTGTTGTTGTTGGTTTTTTGTGTGTTTGTTTCTTCTTTCCACCTTTTTTAGTCCCCACAGCGTGCGCGACTTCAAAGAGAGGAGAGACAGGGAGAGATACAAAACAAAAAAAGGAGGGAAAAGAACTGAGGCGTCAGTGTCGTAACAAATCACACATGCACAGACGCACACGCACAAAAAAAAAAAAGAATACTATATGGATGGGGCTTAGACAAAGAGTGGATGCCCAGCACAACAGACACACTCTTCACTCAGACCGCAAAGAAACGAAGGTAGCGCACGTGGAGAGAAATCTTTCGTCTTCACTCAGAAAGAAAAAAACGAAAAAGCGAGGAAACAGCGAGACTCTGTATACGTGTGTAGGAGACGTTCACCTCGTATGTAAGCTACGAAGCAAACCCGCACAGACACACTCTCTTCCTCTCTCTCTCTCTCTCTCTCTCTCTCTCTCTCTCTCTCTCTCTCTCTCTCTCAATCGCCCGCTCGATGCAACACGCTCACACGCACAAACACACGGACAGACACAAGGAACGCAAGAGGAGAGCTCTACGCTCAAGCAACAAAAGCAAGCAAAGGTACTTGTTGTTGTTGTTGTTGTTGCGTTTTTGGGAAAGAGCACTTAAGACTCAAGGTCCACGCGTTGATGAGAGACTGCAAGGCAAAGGCCAAGCGAAAGTCAGAGCCAAACAAAAAAAAAAAACAACGTGCACAGCTCGACAGCCAAAACACCCCAGAACAAGTACGTCCACTGCGGAACGCAAAGGACAGAAGCGGAGAAAAGGGGACCGGCAAATCGAAAAGCTACAAGACAAAAAGAAAGGGGAAGGGAACGTGAAAAAAAAAGAAAAACAAAAAAGACAAAGACAAATGAAACCAGATAAAGGGAAAAGAGCTGAGATCTAAATGGGGGTGAAGGAGACCGGCGGATCTGCAAACTACTAAGATCTAGGCGTGGACCGAAGAAATAAATAAAACAGTGAATCAGTGCAGTTGTAATTGTTTTGCGTGTCATCAGCAATAGCGCACGCACAAAGTGCACGTTTTTTTTTTTTGAAACGCGTTTTAAAGAGATTAAAAAGAGAGAGAGAGAGAGAGGGGGGAAGAATGACGGCTAGGGTGCTTAGTTCTCTTCAACCTGTGCATACAAATACAGAGATAGAGAGAGAGAGCGACACACACCCGCTTATGCACACATCGACATTTCAGACTGGGAAACACGTCGCATACGCACGATGTGTGTGTGTGTGTGTGTGTGTGTGTGCGCGTCAGGCAGCGACCGGGGGAAGAGCTGAACAACGTGGTCGAGATGTCATTTGCATCCGCTTGTCTCGCCTTGTCTGCTGTAAGACAGACAACCGAGGCAACAAGCTGAAGCGAACAGCGCAAAGCGATGGCGCGCAGTGTCGAACCGAATTACACCAGCAAGAATCGGCACCCGACACAATCAGCTACAATACGCGAGAGCGAAAAAAAAAAAAAAGGGTGGGCAGCGGAGGTGCGTTTCTTCCTGCCTTTCTTTTTTCCACTTCGTTCTTCGTGTTGGGTTGCGTTCGACACTCCTTGTTCCTGCTAAGTCGCTTGGATGTTTTGATATATATTTTGTCTGTTTGTTTGTTTGTTTTACTTGACCTGTACACGAAAGTCATACATACGTTTCAATTGCATTATCAATTTTTTCTTGCCTTCGGCTAGAGACACCCGCCAGCGGGCGTGTCCCTTCAGAAGATGGGTCTAAATTTATATATATATTCGTTCGTTTTCTCTTCTGTTCAGCTTCAATACTCGTGGCTGGGAAAAAAAAAAGAAAAACGTGTGAAAACCCAAAACTCGAAAGTTGAAGCTACATTACAGTTGAGCCGCGCCTTGTGTATAAAGCAGCTTCACCGCATATCTAATAAAAACCAAAAAAAGCAACAGGAAACTTTTTAAAACGGGTCAACAGTGATTTGAGAAAAAAAAACCAAAATAGAAAGTGAAGTACGGGCGTCAAAAATGATTCCCCCTTTCTAAAAAGAGATAGAGACGAGCAACACTCTGAAAAATAAATATTAAAAGAAAACAAAAACACATGTGCATGACAGAAACATGCATGTATACATGACTGACCTGAGAGAGAGACATCGGAGAGAGCGAAGAGAGGAGCGCGGTGTTCGTCCCCAGCACCCAGCTGTCTGGTCGGGATGCCCGGGGGACGAGCGCTCTCTCTCGGTGGTCCGTGTTCGACCTCATCTGGGCGGATCGCCGCTCCGCATCCCAGAAGAGTTCTGTGGAGCCTGGTTTGACATAAAAAAAAAAAAGCGGAATCACACTAGTTGTTAAACGAGTGAGAGTCGGAACACCTATTTAAAAAAAAGTAAAAAAGAGTGAAAAGAAGGAGAACAGGGAAAAAACAAAAACCTTGCAGTCAGCCCCGTGGCTTTGATGGGGGTTGAGATGCAAGCATTATTCAGAAAGAAAGGGAGTAGAGCGGGGTGAGACCGCCAAGGGGGGAATCGCGGAAGCTGCGCACTTCGGCGCGCTCCCTACGCGCTGGCGTTCCCGTTGTCCATCTTGTTCTTCGCCTCCTGCTCCCACTCCTGCTTCTTCTTCTCCGCGGCATCCTCCATCTCCTTCTTCTTGTCCTCGCCGTCCTTCTGCCACTCCTGGCGCTTCTTCTCGGCCTCCTCCTTCAGCTCCTGCTGCTTCTTCTCCGCCGCGGCCTCCCACTCCTTCTGCTTATTCTGCCCGTCCTGCTTCCACTCCTTCTGCTTGTTGTCGGCATCCTTCTCGAACTGCTCGCGGTGGTTGTTGAGCTTCTCCTTAAACTCCTTCTCCTGGTCCTCGCCCGCCTTTTGCCACTCGGCGCGCTGGGCGTCGGACTGCTTCTTGAGATCCGCCTGATCCTGGTTGTACTCGTCCTTCGCCGTTGCCTTGGTGGAAGAGCAAATGGAGCCCATGACGGAGATTGATGAGGTGGGGGGAAATATAGAAGACTGGGATTTCTTTTTTTATGATAGGTATTTGTAATGGTATGACAAGGTAATATGTGTTGTTGTTTGTTTGTTTGTTTGCCAGCGGTTCAGCGCCACAAGAGAGATGTTCGATAACAGAAGATGAGGAGGAGAGTACATGGCATCAAGAGAGAAAAAGTTCGTATCGTTCCATAGCTGATGGAAGCGAGGGGTGCATTGAGCCTGCGATCGCCGCTTCTAACATCGACGCTGAGACACGTCAAAGCGTATTTTTTAGACACGCACGCACACACACAGAGATAGAGGAGGCAGGAGAGCCCAGGAGAGAGAGAGAGGATGCGCATCTACCTCCTCTGCCTTGGATCGCTCCCGCACCTTTTCCGCTTTCTGCGCTGCACGCTCCCTCGATGAATCACAACCTCCGTCTGTGCAGATTCAGAGGGGGGAGGGCAGAGTCCATCAGAGCAACGCAAACGTCAAAACCGGGAAGGAAAAAAAAAACAATACGCGAGTGCGAGAGACGCATAGAAGACCATGCATGATGCATTGCTGCCATCGTAGCTAGCTCACGCCTTCAATCACGCAGAAGACATGTCCCAGCATCGCTATGAACACATCTTACTTTGTTACTCCTCTCTTTTTCTTTTTAGATTTCTTCTATTTGCTACTGACGTAGTTTTTTGTGCTTATTGTGGTTGTTGTTTTGTTACTGAATAGGGGGGAATACAGGGGAAAAGACGGGGAGAGTGCTACAAAGCTACACCAGAAAGATGAACCCAGACAGGTGGGCCGAAGTAGGAACACGCCATCCCAACCCCAATCATCCATACCAAATCGATGGATTGGCGCCTCATGCTCAAATACACGGGTGCCTCTACGTTCAGCTTTCACTGAAAAAAAAAAAAAAGGATAATGGAAAAAAAATAAAGAAAAAATAAAGATGAAGTGAACTAAGTAGTAGATTTGCTTCGCTTTACGGTACCCTTGTTTTGAGGTATTTTTTTTTTTTTTTTTTACGGAGTATAGAGAAATTGACGACAAAAAAAAGCAAACGAAATAATTAAAACCAGTAAATAGTGGAGAGGGTGATCAATGAACACTTAAAAAAAAAAAGAATTTCGGTGCAGCTTCGTCTTTTTCCCCCCCTTCGCAATTCGATTGAAAAGAAGAAATAAAAGAGACACAAATTGCTTCTGTACAAGCGATAATGCGATGTGTCTCTGCTCACCTGTGAGGGGAAAAGGGGGGTGGTTGAGGTACTCACAAAAACGTCTGTTGCACACCTACACACACACACAAACAAAAAAGATCAAGAGAAATCCGAGAGAAACAGCAACGGTGTTGTTTCTCTCAATCTCCCTTTTTTTTTTTTTCTGACTACGTCCCATATTAGAGATTTATGGGGATTGCAAGCCGTCCTGTGCCGCTGCTCGTATCTCACACGAGACAATATCTCCTCCCTTGCCGCTCCACGGCGCGTTGATCATTACGAGAAGCGAAAACGAGCAGAAAGCGAACAAGAGAAGAAAGAGAAACAAACGTAGGCTGCCACCCTGGAGCACGTTTTTCTAATACGAGCTTGTTTACGTGTTGGTGGGCTTTTACAGGGGAGCGAGCATGCTGATGCGCTCAGAACCGTAGCCCAAACGTTAGCAGAGATCCACAAGACCTTTTTCTTTTATCAGTGTATACGTGTGTGTGTACTCTCCCCCCACACACGTGAGCAAAATTGAAATACATATTCGATAAAAAAGAGCGAAAAATACTTATTATTACTTTTTCTTTACTGAAACCGAAAAGAAGTCTTATCACTTCACAAGCCACCAAATCCGTTCCTTGGGCTTTTTCCTTTTTTTTTTTTCATCTTTCCTGATCGAAAGTGTTGAGGAAGAAGACGTGAAAAAAAAAGGAAGAGAAAGAGAAAGGAGGAAGAACACAAGAGAAAACAAATGCGCGCTAAGTGCTGTGGTGCAACGCAGAAAAATTGCATTGGAGGACTCTGCGAAAGGCTGACGTTGGCTTCAGAAAAAAAGAAAGAAGAGGCAAAAAAAAGTCTACTGTTGAATATGTGCAAATCAAATATTTTGTTTTGTTTTGTTTTGTTTTGCGTATGTGGAGACATTCTGTTTTGCATTCACTCCCCACAGAAACCCGCTTCTCCGAATTCGGCGACTCGCCTGCAAAAAAACAAAAACAGAAAAATCCTTTTCTTCGTGCTCAGACATCAGAAACGGAAATCGGAGAAAGTAGAAGACTGGAAAGATCAAGAAAAAACTGAAAAGTGAGAGAAGTGGTCTCTTTTATTTATTTTTTTTCAGATAGTCTGCTCAACCTTTTCTGCTTCGTTCTCTTGGTTTTTCTCCTCTTCAGGAGAGAGAGAGAGAGAGAAGTTCAGCTTGGTGTCTGGTCTTATCCCAAAAAAAAAAAATTGCGCTTCTAGAACGGGACCCGTGGCCCTTGCCGGCACCTCTCTGCGAGGCACGTCACAGACGCTACTCCACCTGTCGTCGTTGGGTGGTCCCCCCAGAATTTTCCCTTGGCCTCCGCTCTTCTCTCCTCCGCAACGAAGTCCACACGCATGGTTGTACATTATCTTTTCGCGCCACAACACAAACAGCCATTTATCTTGTTTGTTCGTTCGTTGTTGTTACTTTTTGCTGTTGCCACCCTTCTCGCTGCTTTTCTTCTCACTCTTTCTTCTCGGATTCCTCCTTCGTGGTGCTGTCATTGCCTTCCTTGTTGTCGCTCTCGGCAGCGGCCGCATCTCCGTTCTTCTTCGCCTCCTTCTTCGCCTTTGCCTGCTGGCGGCGCTCCTTCTCACGCGCGTTCTGTTCAGAGTAGCAGTTTCCCATGGCTGACGGTTTACTTATCTGTGCACAGACGAGAAGGTGACGAGACCTGGGGAGGCAAACAAGGTCGGGAGGATGGGGTGAGGAGAAGAAGAGGAAGGCGCTGGTTCACAAGATGATAAGATTTGCCTTCTTTTTTTTTTTTGGTCAGAGTTTTATTTAAATCCTTTCTTTTTTTGTGAATTCTTGTGAGTTTTCTGTTTTGCTGTGAAAGATTGACAAAGAATCACAATGGTAGGTTAGCAAAACTCGCTGGTTTGAAAACAAAAAAAATTGAGTAAAGGGGATTGCGAAAAGAAAATGAGAGAAATAAAAACAGAAAGGGAAAGTCTAGAAACGTATTCGCGTCATAAACGCCAAAACAGGTGGGCGACGTTTGGTGCAAATGAGCACGTAATGGTGGACCAGCAAGAAAGAGCGTAAGATGCAAAAAAGCGATTGAAGTGAAATGAAAAGAAGAAGCGAGAGAAAACGGTTGTGATGAATTGGGGGAAAAGGTTACAGGTAGCAGGGGAGTACGACATGGAAAAGGGGGAGTGTGTAGCGGTCGAGCTGCACGAGCAACAAGCTGCTGCGACGCGAGAGTGCACAGCAAAAAAAAAAAAAAAAATGGCGCTAGTTGGAGGGTTTTCTATTCTCTTTTATTGGTATTATTATGGATTTTTTTTTATTATTGTTCGAGTGAATAAGAAATGCACGTCGGAGTCGTGCGATGTCGATTCTGAGGGTGATTGCTGCGCGCAGCACACCACACTGACAGAAACACGAGTGCCGGTGTTCTGCATTCGCTGTTGCAAGTTGTCGATGTTGCGGAGCAGGCTCCAAATGGGCCTCCAGCACTAGTTCGGAAACGCGTTCCTTTTTTTTTTTTTTGCTGTTGTTGTTGTCTTGCTTGGTTTGTTTGAGTTTAATGCTCGTGTGGATTTCACATTCATTTGTTTTTTTCTTTTCTAGGCTCGTCACGCTCCCTTGTGCTTGGGTTGGGGAAAGGAAGAATACAGAAAAAAAAAAGTATTCAGCAACACAGGGAGTCCAGCTGTTTCGGAGGCGGGCCTTCACTCGAGGAAGGTAAACTGCAACACTATCGAGGGGGAAAGAGGAAACACAGCGAAGCAAAGAGAAAAACAAAAGAAAAACAATTTAGAGTGGACACGCCACAACCTGAAGAGGGTGCAGATGTGTATAGTTCCATGCACGCCCCCAGAAGGTGTAAGAAGAGTGTCGAGTCGTGCAAAATGAAACAAAAAAAAAAGGAAGAGCAAGAAAAGGTGGCTTTCTATGTGGCTGCCCGCTGGCCAGCCTGCAGGACTGCGTGCGCACCATCCACGTCCACATCGAGTAAAGTGATATAATAATATTAAAACAAAAGAGAAAGATAAAAAGCGCAGTACCGGTGAATGTAGGTACACGGGTCCTCTTATCAGAGTGTGTTATTTTTTTTTTTTTTTCATTTCAAATTCGAGTAGAAATACAGTTTATCTTTGACCTCCAAGCTTGTTTAATTCATTGTTCCTGGCGGCGGCTGTTCATGTGTATAAAAAAAAAAAGATAAGAGAACAGAAACCGTCCCAGAGGAGCTTGTAAGAGGACCCTTTTATATGTATATATAAATATTTCAAGGAGAAAAAGTGGGAGAGGGAGTTTAACAATCATTTAGAAAAAAAAATCCAAATTTGATTGGGGTGAAGAAAAGAGAGACTAGAGAAGCTTGCGATGTCAAGAAACGAGGAAGTTGATGTGGGGCTGTTTCTTTTTTTTTTTTTCGGTGACCACTTACATACAACTTCACCTCCATGTGGATTTCCTCCCGTAGCATGCTTGCAGTGATCATTCGAAAAAACTTGAAAGAAAAAAGAAAAAGGAAGTAAAGAAGAAGAAAGGTTCAGCTCGTACAGACGCACAAGCCTCATGGCACTGCTCACCCTGCTTAGCAAAGAGAAGGTTTGCGGCCTTCTCCTTCTCTCCTCTCCTCGTTCTCTGCCTCCCCTCTGACCCCTTCATCTCTCACTCACTCTCTCTCTCTCCATCGCCCTCCTCTGTTTACTTCATGGGAGGACCCTCTAAACGACGGGGGGCACACCAGCGGTGGTGGCCGTCGAAGGTGGAGCCGCCGCACCCGTCGCGGTGGATGGCGGCGCGATGGCGTTGGCGACCTTCTGCTCCGCCTGCTGCGCCTCATTCTCACGCTTCTCTACAAAGGCGTTCTGCTGATCCTTGGCAGCAGCCTCACGCGCCTTTACCTTGGCGGTCTCGGCCTCCAGCTTCGAGTTGGCCTCGCGCTGCATGTTGGCTGCCTTGGAGTCCTCGGCGCCTTGCTTCGCGCTCGCCAAGGCCTGGTGCTCTGCCTTGCTGGCCTGACCCTCCGGCTGCTCCATGGCTGCCTGCTTCGCTGCTTCGTAGTGCTCCTCGTTCTTGGTCTTGGCGGCCTTCTGAGACTGGCAGTTGCCCATGATTAAAAAACGCGGGGGGAGGGGGGGAGGGTTGAGGGGTTGGAGAGAGAGAAAAGCTTGACCTTTCTTAAAGAGTTACTAGCGGAGTAGAAAGCCTTTGAATGGTGAAGGAGCGGGAAAGAAAAAAAAGGACGAGAAGGTCAAAGAAAGAGGCGGGCGATCTTTAAACAGTCGCATTCATATATATATGTAAGCGCACGTGCGTGCGTGTGTGTGTGTGTGTGTGTGTGTAGATGTGTGCAATGGGAGAGAAAGTGAAAAGGATGGAGATATAGGGAAAGACATACACAAACACAAATGACGCAAGAGGTTCGATGAAGAGAGAGAATATAAAAAAAAACGTGCACCCAAAAACAAAAACACGTTTTGCATGAGGCGACATCTCCACGAACCAATGGCGGTCGCTTCCTATGCCCCCAGGAGAGAAAATTGGACAAAGATTGCCGCACACACGTGGGCTGCATGCACAGCGAAGTCAACATGAGAGGGAGCCGCACTTTGTTGCCTTCCTCCACCCTTCACGGGGAGAAAAGAAAAAGAAAAGAGCCCGTTGAGGTTCGTGACTGATTTACCCGCAGACGCACGACCAGTCAGCGGTGAAGAGGGCAACAACATACACTATCTGGCCGTCTCACTCTTCTTAGTAGTTTGCGGTTGTTGTTGGTGTTGCTGCTGTTTTCCTATTTTATTTTATTTTGTTAACGCAGACCGTCGATCACATAGCAAACACCTGCACACATACAGGTCTCATGCAGAAAAAAAAAGAATGCAAAAAAAAGGGAAAACGCTTCATGTGCATACATCAGGTTCCAAATAGTACAAAGAGAGACAAAGAAAGCAATAATAACTAATGATAACGTTGACAAATACTGACCGCCTCTATGGAAGGAAACTCAT
This sequence comes from Crithidia brevicula, assembly GCA_030849845.1. Taxonomy (NCBI): domain Eukaryota; phylum Euglenozoa; class Kinetoplastea; order Trypanosomatida; family Trypanosomatidae; genus Crithidia; species Crithidia brevicula. The sequence continues at coordinate 88,963 of JASAOD010001936.1, forward strand.
CTCTTCTGAACATGAGAAACGTGCGATGCTCAGTTTGTTCGTTGTTAAGTAAAAAAAAAACAGTGCATTAACAATCACAAAGAAGGATTAAAACAACGAAAGAAGTGTATAGATCAGCGATCACATCGGATAGAGAAGAGAATAAGAAAAATGAAACACAAAGCAATGTGCTGACTTTTTTTTTTTTTAACTCAAGACTAAAAAGAGCGACCAGGTTCATGTGTGCATTACACGCCGTCGATACGCAGAGGCAAAAGAAGCCATTAAAGACTGCTCCCACGGTTCACCAGACGCCCCTTTTTTTTTTTTTTTTTCAACGAGAGGGAGAGAAGATAAGAGAAAAAAAAAAACGAGAGCTCTAGATGTGAAATGTTTTCAATCGGTATTTCTCTTGAGTTTCTCATAAGGGGGCGTACGCCCTCGCACTGGACGCACTGCGTTGAGACCAACCCTCCATCAAGGACTTCAGGGACGCTGCTTCGTCGTTGTCGTCGCTGCCGGAGCTGCTACCGACAGCTGGAGTGGAACGCGCAGCAGGCAGCGGTGGACGTGTGCTTGCCGGCTTCGACCTTTTCTTGGAGAGACGCCTCTGTTGTCCATCACCGCTGTTGGTGGACGGAGACGACTGCGGATGCCGCTGAGGTGCTCGAGGGGGCATCGGCGACGCATCTGCCATCCCATCCTCGGCCTCCGGGTCTCCGTCTCCGCCCTTGTGAGCAGCGACCGTGCGTACCTGCTTTCGATTAGGAGTGCTGTCTTTTTGATGTTGGTGGCTGTTGTTGCTGTTGTTGCCGTTGTTGCCGCTGCCATGTCGATCTTCGACAGCGCGACGCCATAGCTGGGTCACCCCGCCCTCCTCCTGCGCGGTGACCCGCCGCACGCCCGCTGCATGGTGGTTGTCACCGTGTCGCCCAGCGGCTCCATCAGCGGCATCGGCGGCGGTGAGGTACGGGTGCTGCGTGTGCGACGCACTGCGTAGATGAGTCACGCCGGGGGAAGTACTAGTACTGGTCGGGAATAGCTCCCGCTGCGCCGGTGACGATGAACGCGTCGACGACGCGCTCCGCCCTCGCTGGCTCCCACCGCCGCTGGCGACGTTGCCGGTTGCGGTGGTGCGTCCACGGAGCTGCTGGTCTGCGGTGTAGTGCAGAAGTGGGATGTCCGTCGCTGCGATGGGCTGCCACTCAGGACGCTGCGGGGGACGGCTGGTGGTGGAATCGCTTAGTCTGGACACGGGCACGCCGTTGTACGTCGTGGACGCCGCTGCTGGCTTCAGAGACGACGGGGCACGTCGGGCGACCTCGGCAGCGGTGGGCGGGGGGTAGGGCTGTCCGCGTACCAGCGGCTGCGTCGAGCCGTGTTGAACGCCTCTTCGGTCGCCGCCGTCACGCGCGTTCGCCCGGCGCGCGGATGCCGCGTACGCCGCCGTGCCTTCGAGGACGCGCTCACCGGCGTACCGCTCTGCCGGCTTGAAGCGGGACAGCTGCGCCACCCGCCTCTTGTGCACGTTGTGGTACCACGCGTCCAGCTCCTTGGTCGAGCGTACGTGCGGGGGGACGCTGACGAGGTGATCCAGCAGCCTCTTGTTCTGCTCGGCCACCACGCGCTGTCGGCGCTCGCGGTCCTGGGTGCGGTGCAGCGTCTGCTGCTGGATGTTATCGAAGCGCCGCACCTGGTCCTCGGTGGGCACCAGGTTCATATGGCGCGCGCGTCGCGCCTCGTCGTCGGAGGCGAGAACGATGTTGCGGTACACCATCTTGTTCTCCTCGTGCAGTCTCGCCTCATCGTGTTGGACTTGCTGGGCGTACCGCTGCGCAAACAAGTCACGGTAGTCGTCCGCTGGGCTGGCAGTGCTATGGAAATCTACCTCTGGCACATCCTGAATGGTGTGGTTCGGACTGAAGCGAATATCAGCGAGTTGCTGCAGATGCCAGAGGTGCGCGACACCGGCTTCTTTTTCAGAGGCGGCGTAGTAGGACTGGCGAATACGCTGGCGCTCTTCCGGCGACGTGTACACACCCGTGCGTGGCATGGCACTCTGCACTGGGGCACACCGGGGTTTTAATTTTTTTCTCTTTTATTATGTTAGTGAATGATAAGAGTAAAGACCCCTTTTTTGTGTGTGTGTATGTTTTCGTATGTGAGTGTGCTTTGCGCTGACTGTTCATAAGCAATGCGAAAGTGAGGAGAGAGAAGAGGTATATATATATGAGTCAGGAAAGAATGCACGTCTGGGTTGTTGATGTCCGAACGCATCTTTTCGTCGGGCATGACGTGGTGGTGTGTATACGTGTTCTGAAAGTTTCCATGCACTTCATCAAAGCCGACACCACTCATCTTAAGGCATCTGTGTTACGCGTTTTCTTTGTTGTTGTTGGTTTTGGCTTCCTTCGATGATAATTATATGCCTTCATATATATATAGTACTTCCATCGTATTGCGAGATAGCAGTGCAACGTAGATAACATCGGGGGAGAGCTGACGTGTGTGCAGGAAACAAAACCACGAGAGATAAAGAGAGAGAAAAAAAAAACTCATACGGAGAGTTGGCGCAGAGCTTCGATGGTGGCCGTTATTTCAGCAGTCAGCTCTCGCAAAGCCTCTGCCTCACTTGTGTTCTTTGACGCCACTTTCTGTGCCGCAGGTGAAGGCACCGTGGCGGCTTGTAACAGCGTCCTTCGCAGCCACGCCGCGTGCACGGCGTCCACCTCCACACACACCGCCCACGACGAGTACAGGCGGAGAGAGCGAGTTGCCTCGCTGCTGCACACAGTTGAGCTCTGCGCCGTTGGCGTCACCCAGTTGATCCCATCCAGCTCACAGGGCACGCAGGAGTAGATCATCACCACACGCTCGCGCGCACCCACGCCGGTTGTGTGTGCTTTAAGGGGACAGTAGGCTGTCAGTGAGGGCAGGTGAGCAGCTGCCGATGCGCCTCCCGCGGAGAGCTGTGTGCGTGTACGAGCGAGACGCTGGAGAAACTGTTGGGTGGCCCTGACGCTAGCGTGAACGGCATTCCACTCCCCGTCAGTCATCACACAAAGTGGGTCTCCCGCAAGAACCGCACCCCTTGCCGCTGGTAGCGACGATGCAAACGGGCGACGATGCACGCCATTGACGCTGCCACCACCGGATGTATCCGCCGCAGGGCCTCCGCCAGTCTTACGGCCACGAATGCGACGTCGCCACGCCGCCCTCAGCCGCGCCAGTGGAGCGCGAGAGGACGGCGACCCTCTTTGTGAGCTGAGGTGCCTTGCCGCGTCATCGGAGCGCATCTCATCCTCCGCAGCGCACAACGCAGCCTCGTGCGAAGACGTCATTTGTAGGGGAAGGCACTCCCAGACTGTGCACTCACTGGGTGTGAAAGTGAATGCCGCAGCGGTGAGAGCATCGTCTGTGCCCTGCGCCGCAGCTCGCGTCGATGACACGGCAGGCGCGCCCTTCAGAAAGTCAGATGGTGGAGGGCAGGGTAGTGAGCAGCCTCTCCGGCTCAGCGGATTCACGGCCCCTTCACCCGCCGGGAGAGATGTACGCTGCTCCTGACGCAACTGTGAAAGGAGAGACGCTATCTTCTCGGAAGCAAAGCACGCGTCGCGTGCCGTCAATGGTGCGTGTTTCCCTGCGAGCTTGCTCTCATCTTTGTGCACCACACACTCCTGCAGCTGCTCCCGCAGCGTCATCGGTACTCGCCGTGCCCTTGTGCCACTTTGGGAGAAAAGCTGCGATTTCGTTTCCTTTGTATCACTTTGAAGCACCGTTGAAGTTTCGCGATCAGGTTCGTGGCCCATATCCTGAGCCGCAGCACAGGTGCGCGGAAGCTCCTCTTGACCGCCCCAACAGTCCGCACGGCCTTCTCCAACGGCGGGGCCTAATTGCTCCCTATTCGTCTCCAACGCCACTGTGGCCGCGTAGCCCGTCGACACGAGCCGCAGCTGCGCGTTGAGGTCAAGAGGAAGCCCAGGCATCGTAAGCGCAGCAGGCCCATCGTGCCTGTCCACAGTCTTCAACTGGGCAGGTGCAATGACAGAAGCGGGGGCGACTCGCGAGCCGATTGGAGGTAAGGGCGAGGAAACACCAGGCGTAAACGGTGTCTCAGCGGCAATATGAATGGCAGTTGCGTCCAGTGTAGGTGTCACAGCTGTCGTTGTCGCCTGCACGTGCGTCCTCAGCAACGCACTCAAGCGTTCCTCGAAGAGGGCACCCTGGCGTCGCAGAGCACAATAGAGGTCGTCTCGCCACCGCTGCACGCCTTCCTCCACGTTCTCCCGCTGCAGGTCCATGGATGCACCACGCTGCTGCTGCTGCTGCTGCCAGCCCATTGTGTGGCTGTTCGCCTCTGTGGTGGAGACTCGAAGATTCGCCGCATCGGAGGGCAAAGACCACTCACTACGCCGCCGTCGCTGCCACCATGCGTGGAGAGTGCCTCTTCTGCTTTTCTTCCCCTGCGCACGAGATATGGACGCGGGTTGAGTATCAGCCTCATCCGTGCGTCTAAAGATGATCCCTTGAGCCGCGGAGGATGATTGGTGGCTCGCCACCCCTTCGGTAGCACCGTTGTGTGAAGGCTGCTGCAGGTGGTGAGTAGAGGGCTGTGCAAGGTGAAGTGAAGGACTGCGGGAAGGAGGCTGAGACAGATCGCAGGTGGGGGGAGGAAAATTCCGCCCCGTCAGTGGCGGCTGTGTCGCGTCCGGTCTGTCAACGTTGGCGCCACCCGGCGACCCTTCGCCTGCTTCTTCGTGTTGGCCAGTCGTGTGTTGCGCATGCAGCAGTTGGATGAGGAGGCGCCGTGCCGTTATAGAGGCGTCCACCTGCGCGTCTGTCATAATTGCTGTACCACGTACAGGAAACCGATCATGTGGCGCAAGACAGAGCGATGTCAAAGGCAGAAGAAAAAAAGAACACAAGGGAAAGCTCAGCATGATAGAAACAGACAGAAGCAAGAGAGAGAGAGGGGTGAGGAGGGGAGTTCAAAGCTATTCAGTTTTATTGTCGCCACACGCATCTCTGCTGCCCTCACGAAAGGTGCAAAAATAATAATAATAATAAAGAAGCTGGCATCAATGCTACCGGTGCGTCTAGTGTTCTTGCTCATTTCGCCCATAAAACCCCACATTTTATCTCGTTCTCTATATTCCCTTGACGCTCTTAAATGAAAGCATGAAAGAGTTAAAAGCAAGCAACATCAAGCAGCAACTACAAAAACCACTTTGTTTCGCAGTACACATGAGCCGTTTACTTTCCAATCGATGCTGCATACTTCGCTATCATAAAATAAATTCAAATTATGAATTATTATTATTATTGATTATTGATTAACCCTATCCATTGTGGCGGGGTGGCTGACACTGCTGGTCATTTGACTTTGACCTCTCCCTCACTGTTCCCGCGATGCCTTCCCTCGAACTCGCTCCACACCACCGCTTGGGGTGACAACAGCGTGCATCACCTGATCCTGAGCATTCACCGGAATCGAGTCTGGCAGCTGCCCCTCCGTGTTAACGCTGTGGGGCACTGCGGCACTGTGCAGCACCTGCGAGTCGAAGGCAACAGCTACCACTTCCCAGCGCGCAGTGTCGACGGTCGACCCACTCCGCCCCGCTGATGTCTCCGCGTTGCCGCCCGAAGCGCCGCGGGGGAGGCGGTGACGTGCGTGGTAGGAAAGGAAGCGATCGTAGTAGCCGCGTCCTTTGCCAATCCGATCCCCCGTCTCTGCGTTGAAGAGCACACCAGGAGCGAGGACGAGCATCGAGACGTCCTCCAAGCCTAACAGCTCTCCGCCCGCGCAGTCTCCCCTTCTTGTCGAGTGTCCATCGTTGTCCGTGAGAGAAAAAGCATCAGATGGTGTCTGGCCGGAAGCCCCCTCTTCGGACTTGTGCGTGTACTCGAGTAGACCCGCTGGTCGGTACCCCGCCGCGTGTGCTTCGGGGAAGAGCCGCGCGTAACGGTCGCATAACACCATGTGACGCACGCGTCTATCGTCCCGCTGACCTGCCGCAAGGGCTGCACCGCTGCCCTCATCGACCACAACATCTGCCGTGGCCACCTCTCCTCTTGTCAGTTCCCTAGCCGAAAGGCCCGGCTCTGGCCCCGTCAGCCAGGGCTCCAGCAATGCTCTTGGAAACTCTCGTATTTGAAACTCTCCCTGTGGAGCAAAGGCGCGCGTGAGGTCCGCCTCGTCGAAGACTTCCACAAAAGCCATGGCACTCTTGTACAGGTCGACGGAGGACGATCCCGCGTCCACCGTAGACGGCGTAGGAGTGCCTACGGCGTTGGTAGAGGAGGAGGAGCAAGGAAAGTGGGGGAGGATGACCGGCGTGAGCACGTGAACATTCTGGGCCTGTGCAGTGGGCCACAGCTGCCGCATCAGGGGCACCAGGTCTACCTCATAGTAGAGGGGAAGATACGCAAAGATGAAGAGAGGCGGTGCAGACGTCGGTGGTGTCCCACTCAAACGCGACCCCGGCCCTTCAAGGCTAGAGGTGCATGGCGCGGAAGACGACGGCGGCGCCAATCGTGACTGGATGTACGAGTAGAGATGGTCGCATACCTGCTGCGAGGCGGCGTTGAGCTGTGTGGGCTGCGCCTTGGCCCAGCTGCGCAGTCGCTTCAGGTGCGCCTTGCGGAGTGTCTGTTTCAGCTGCGTCACAGTGGCAGGTTGCATGGCGAGACCATGTAAAAAAATACTCAGTAGCAACGTCGCTAATAATGTGTGTATGTGTGTGTGTGTGTGTGTGTGTGTTTGTGCTTGTGTTGTCAGTAGAAAAGAGAAATAGACAGAAGAGGAGGAGCGGCGTTTGGGCAGATTCCGGTGCGTTTCACTTCTCGTCTTCTCGCTATCTTTCGATTATTGTTATGTATAAGGAAGGTGCGTCTATGTGTTGCAAGGCGAAGAAAGAGAAAGGATGAGGTTAAACTACTAAGTCACGTTCATTAAATAAGCAGTTGTTGTTGTCTTTGTTGTTTTCTTCTTTTAGTGAACAAAATCTTTTTATCCAACAATGCATCAAAGGCACCTAAGTGTAGGCTATTGCAAATGCAGGATAAACAGAACAAGGAACCCGTCTCTCGTGGGATCATGCTACAAGATCTCTGCAGTAGCGTAGATGCGTGTTGTCCTTTAATTTGTGCGTGACAAGCTGTTGTGTTCGTAACTTTTTTGGCATCGTTTGTTCCTTTCTTTGTTGAGATCTGTCTCCTTAAATTGAGGCCGCGTCGCCGGTTTTTAAAAAAAAAAAAATCCCAACAGAGCGATATCGATAGCAGCGGCCAAGAAGTAGCGGTGGATAAAAAAAAAACAGGAAAATGCAAACACTACACCGGCGTGACTGCGCTTGAGCACCGTATATCCGATCACAAAAGCAACATATACACATGCGGTGTGGTTGCCATAAGAGGAACAAACACGGCATTACAGCAGGGCTCTCTGGGTCTTTATGCGCTCTTAAACGCAGCGGTGGCGGCAGCGTGCTTGGCAAAGAGAGGACGCAGCGCATCCGTCTCTGCCTTCATCATGGCCGCCGTGCGCGGGGGACGACGGCGTTGCTCCTCTTCGTCAGTCTCCGGCTCCCCAGTCAGCTTTCCATGAGGGTCAAACGGGATGACGTGCACATGCAGGTGCGCCACCGTCTGCCCCGCCAAGGCACCTTGCTGAACGGCAATGCTATAGTTCCCCAGCGCAGAGCCATCGCCCTGCGGATCAGGACAGCTACCGCGATCACCGTGCTGCTGCTGCTGCTGCTGCCGACGCAGGTCTTCCAAAACATCGATGGTGCATCGCATCACGTAGCCCCAATCTTCCACCTCCTCCTCGGTCAGTCCGTGCATGGTGCCGACACAGCGAATGGGGACCACCATCAGATGATTCGGTACGATGGGCTTCAAATTTACCATCACACAGAAGTATGTGGAGCAGTACGGGATGCTGACCGCAGCGGACACAGGGAACGGGTAAAAGATGAAAGTGTGCGATGGCGAGGGGCTCGCAGCGTCTGCAGCCCGCAGCGCGAGATCTGCTGTGTAGGCACGGAGCTGCGCCACGTTCTCAGCGGACTTGGTGGCTGCGTCCCGGTTCGAGAACAGCGGATCGAGAGAGCGCTTCTCCTCTGCGCTCGCAGCCGCGCTCGCGTCGTCCTTCACCCCTAGCAGCTCGGCATCAACGTCCTCTGGCGCCTGCGGAGGTTGCCGTTGCATCGACGTGACAAGCTCGGTGAACGCTATCATGGCGGAAGAGTATGCAGGAATCGGCGCGCCATCGCCACTCTGCGAGTCCCCGTCATGTGTCGGTTGACGTACATGGGGAGGAAGCAGATAATACTTCTGCAGCTCGTGGTAAATCATGTTGTTCGGGGTAAAGTCATCGGCAACGCGCTCCACAATGTGCAGATAGGCGTGGTTCTGCACGGGCAATTCGTCTCCATCAGCAGCCTCGCAAGGGTCTGTGCTGGGTGAGCACTGCGAGGCAGGGGAAGCGCGTCGCTGTGCGGAAGAAGAGCGGTAGGGGCTGGGCGAAGCTGCCGTGTCCCCGGGGGAGGAGAAGTTGAAGGAGGCGGAAGGGTGGGTGATGCGGCGACACATGCGGAGCAGCGCCGACCAGTCCTCCGGGAGCATCGAGGTGAAGCGAAACGGCCATGAAACGGGCGACGATGTTGCGGGCGTCGCGGTGCGTTTCAGCTGGTGCTGATACGCCTCGCAGCTGGCACACGCATTGACAGCGGAGACGACGTAGTGGATGCCTTTCTTCGTCACTGCACTGGCCGGCGGTACTTTGACTGCCCGCATCTCTCAGTGAATGGTGTTGTGATCCTCTTATCTACTTGTCTGTGAGAAGCTGCTGTCTATGTGGTGGCGCCTGGACCGAAAAGCACGTCACGCGGCGGCGGTGCAGGCCCGTTAAAAAAAAAAAAAAAAGGGGGCGAGTCAAAACACTTTTGAAACGTGATGCAGCTAAATTGATCTCGCTCGCTTAGCTTCCTTTTTTTCAAGCAAAAGAGACGGCTTAGGCACTCTAACGAAAGAGATGGAATGGAAAAAGGAGGACGAAAAGATAAAAATAAAAAGTAGGCATTGCCATCGATGACTGCTGGTGCACAAGAAACACAGGAGAAACTCGTGAATTAAACAGCAGACAAAAGATGTCTTAGGTTGAAGACTCCTCCCATGTAAGCAGTTTAATTATTCTTTTAAGAGGGGTATATACGTGTATCGTGCTGCACCTAGATGTAACCTGCAAGAACAGTTTAGCAGCCAGCCGCCGCAGGATGTTTGTTTGCAATTGCCTCATTGTATTTCGCATGACTGTCCCCTGCTCTTCATAGCTTAAAGCTCTTTCTTAGCATTAGTTGCTTCATGTTCAAAATTCTGCTTGTTGTTGTTGTAGTTGTTGTTTTGGCCGCAGCGTATATTTGCGCATTAATGCGTGTGTGTGTGTGTGTGTGTGTGTGATAGCAGGGCCTCTACGCAGATGCACCTCTTTGCGATAGCTAGCGGGGCGCCATCAAGAGAGAACAGAGAAGTATGCAAAAACAGGAGAAAACGTTGTCTGTTTGCTTATACACTCAAGCAGAATGACCCCGCGATGCCTTTTCTTCCTTCTCCGCCTTTAACCGATCGACGAGCGTCGAAAACTGCGCGGCATCCAGCATGTAGTTGGACCTCTCACACAACGCTGCAGGGACCAGTACCATCAGAAAGGTAAAAGGCGGGGCCACAGTAAAGCGGATAGATTCGTGCAACGCGCGTGCATCGAACCCCTTCGTCGCCTTCTTTCCCGTGTTGCCTGCACCACGGCCGCGACCACCACCGCCACCGCGGCCACCCCGCCCACGCTCCGGCGTATTTTTTGCGTTCCAAAACTCGATTGTCCCCTCCACCCACCGCCGCGCCTGCCGCTCCGCGTGCTCCGCCGCCTTCGCCGCCTTCTCACTCGTCACATCCGCGGGGTTCGCGTAAAAGGCGGCGATGCGATCGAGCGGGTAACACGCATCGCGCAGCAGTGCATCTGGACTGGCGCGCAATGTGGAGGTCAGGGTGGAGAGGCGCGCGTCTGCGCTTACCTCGTGGCCTGAGCTGCCCTGCGCCTGTGCGGCAAACTTAAAGTCCACCTCTGGCTGAGGGGCGTGAAGGGCACCGTCGTGTGTGTGGGCCTCGGCGATGCCGCTAGGAGTGGGCTTGACATCGAAAGTGACTACCCCCACCCGCTCTGCTGCTGCCGTGTTGCCGTAGCGGTTGTGATAGAGCACCTCCTCCAGCACCCGGATCCCCTCCAGGAGCCTGCCACCTTGCTCCACCCTGTCCTCGTAGTAATACACACGCGACGGCTGGTGGTACTGGATCAGTTTAAAAAAGTTGTTCAGCTTGTACGCAACAGTTCCCGCCGTCTCGTATGGTTTCAAGATGACGTCCTCGACTTCCTGGTCAAGCCCGACCTGCTGCAGCAGCGTCCAGATGCGATCGTAGTACTTTGCGTCTCGACCGGTGAGGACGTAGAGCAGCGGCACCTCCGCCTTCGCGGCGTTGGGGCCACGCAGTAGCTCCTCTCGCCGACGCACGAGGGCACGCATGTGGGCCAGGATCGGCGCCACAAACCATACCGCTGGGTCGGGTACGTTGGGGACGGCGGGTGGCGTCATGGTGTGGATGCTTTGGAACCAGCCGTAACCGCCCGAGTCGACGGGGTTGAGAAGGCTGCCGTACAGCTTGTTGCTCTCCTCCGTGCGTCGCACCTCTTCTTCACTGGTGCTGTCCTCCGTTGCTGTCGTTGTTGGAGGCGGAAAAAGTGACGTTACGGCGGAGTGGGTGGGGGCGGGGGAGTAGAAGAGCGTCCCATCAAAGTCGAAGATGTGAATTTCTGACATGGCTAATGTGAGAGACACACACTCGCACCAGGATAAGCTATCTGCCAATGGAAAGATAGAGAGACTGTGTGTGTGTGTGTGTGTTTGTGAAGAGTGGGGAATGCTTGTCCCCAAGATCGCTAACCTTAAGTTTTTTAGTTTTAAGTTTAACCCTCTATTTTTTTTCTTTTTTTCTTTCTTCTTATCCTTTTCTATATTTCGCGTTTTCTGTAGGAGTGTTTCGCATGGGCAAGCTAAGTACAAGCACCACGAGCAGGTAGGCAGGAGAGGCAATGCGCATCGACGCGGAATACGCAATGCGTGACAAGTTAACAAAGGCAGAACAAACATGCAAAGAGACGGAGGAGCACAAGGGTGGCCGAAAAACGAGATGCGTAAACGAAGTAGGAAGTCGTGCAGGCTGCACAAAAAAACTTAGTTGTGTTCTTGGTACTCAATTAATTTTAAGAGAGACACCTGAGTGGGAGAACATAGCAGACGTCATTGCCGCTGCGCCAACCAAAGAGACGTGTCTCTTGCGTACTTAAGCATTGAGGTTCCAGAGAAAATACAGCGTAAGTGTCCGGAAATATGTAGTTTCGCAACACATGACCAGGAGAAAGCGTGCAGGCAACATGCGGTACTGTTACGGGTGGCCTCGAGTAACGGGCCACGCAGCTGTCTCGTGTGATATATTGTGCTGTTGCCAGTATTGTTGTGTTGTGAGGTAACTTTCCTTCTCTCCAAGCGCGATCGTAGGAAAAGGCAAGAAAAGGCCAGTTCGGCCGTTTCCTCTTGTTGTTGATTTCTGTGTATGCATTTGCTTGTCTTTTTTTTTTGTTTTAGCAGGAAAATGTGAAGGCGCAGAAGGCAGCTTCACAGTGCGGTGCATGGAAAAGACCATCTTAAAGGATAACAATCACTCTCTCTCGCACTCACGCGTACTTCCATCGATAACATTGCACTCAGAACACTCGCACCGGCAGGAAGCATAGCATCGTGCTATGCAAAGATAGAGAAATGAAGATTCAATAGCAGCAGAGAAATCGCAGGGAAAATTAAAAAAAAAGAGGGCTTTTGTGGCTGGCGGCCCACATTTTAAAAAAACGCCAGAGAATTGTCAGCGCAATAACCCACAAAAAGGTGCATGATTCGTACGTACATAGAAGAAGAGAAAAGCATCGAAGCTCCACGAGAGCCGCTTTAAAAAAAAACAAGTACGCGTCAGTCTGCACCATCAACGCCATTCTATTTTTGTTTTTTTTCCGCTCGATTTAAGCCCTTGAAATGCGCGATGCTGGCTTTGAAGCGTCCGCACTTTGCAACGTCGCCTTGACTGCCCCTTTTGCACACACACACACAGCTATGACATTTGCGCTCGCGATAAACTTTCGCTACCCTGCACGAAAGCGCCGCGTCAGATACTGCGAGGTCAGCCGTAACGTCTCACGCGTCTCCTCCTCTGCGTTGTACCACAGATCCATCACCGCATTTGGGTCCTGCTCGAGCTGCGTGACCACCTCCAGCAGTAGTGTCGGGCGGATGAGGCGCCTCGCCACGGCACCCTCGATCGCGTTGAACCAGCGCATCTCCTCATTTCGCTTTTGGATAGTCGCAAAGGCCCTTGCCAACGCCGGCTTCGCGTTGGGCGAGCGTGCCACGCCGCCGTCGGCGCAGGCCTCGCCCTTCGCCACGGACATGAGGTACTTCAGCCCTTCCATCGCCGCCGCCTCATCATCGCAGGCGCCGCGGAGCAGCAGATGCAGCTGCGATGACCGCAGCTCCGATGCCGTGCGGGGGGCCACGCGCATCAAATTGCGACGCAGCCGCTGCAGCTGAGCCACGCGGGCACGGTCCATGTACGACAAGGGGCGGCTCAGCACCTCGGCAACCTCCTTTGTTTGAGGAGTCAGCTTCAACCAGCCGTAGGCCTCCTCGCAGTCGAGCCACACTGCCGCCGAGGCGGCGCAGGGTTGCGGCGGCACCCCATTCTCTCGCTTCGTGCTTTCCTCAAAACTGCTGCTCTGCAGGCGTAGAGTACGGGCGAGGCTGTACACACCCGAAGTGTTGTAGGAGAAGCTGTCACCGCTGCGATTGAGTGTCAGCGGTTGCGAGGCTGAAGTGCGCTCAGCGCTCTCGCAAGACCGCGCCGACGGCGCCACCGTGCTCTTCGTTGCACACGGCGCACTCACTTCATCCTCGTCGGTGGCGACGTAATACGCACCGCTGATGCAGGGCCTGGCGCGGACCATCGACAAAGCGCTGCTCGGTGTGCTCACCGAGGAGCTGCTCGTCAGTTGGACCTCACGCGTCGCCTGGTCGACATCACTGACAATGCGATTCAAATCAGCCTGATCTTGCTCCATGCAGCAACCAACGTAGGCAAAGTACTGGCGGTAGAGCAGCACCTTGCGTATCGCCTGCGAGGCCGTAAGGGTCCGCCGCCGAGGAGCATCAAGGTCGACGCTAACAGTTGGGGTGAAGTTCGCTCCGCTGCGACGGGTGTGGCAGCCAGAGGAGCTCCTTTGCAGCGCGCCACCGCCTAACAAAGCACCCTCGTCGTCTTGGTGGACACCGCTCCTCTGTGTGCTGCTATTCACGTCCGAGCCTCCGCCGCTCTCCTCCACATCGCTCATATCGTCCTCGGCGGCAACGCGCAAGTCGCCAAAAACGTACTCCTGCGCTGCCGCACAGCGCAAGAAGGGATGGCTGCGCTTCAGCGCCTTCATGACGAGCTCCACCTCGTTGCCAATGTAGTGCTGCAGCAAACAGCGTATCACGTCCTTGTTGCGGCCGATGTGCAGGGCAATCGCGAAGGACACGGTGGCTTTCGGCAGTGGTGGTACCGCATTGCGCCAGGGCAGGTGGGCCGCAGGGAGTGGATGCGCAGGAGGCGGAGAAGACACAAGCGTCCCACTCGACGGGGCTGGGAAGAAAAAGTGCTGCTGGTCGCCGGGACTGCACTGCACGGTGTGGGGCGGGGCGGAGTGCCCCATCGCCGCAGCGGCGGCGGCTCTCGCCAAGGGAGAACGCTGGTGCTGTGCATGCTGATACTGATGCTGATGCTGCTGCTGCTTCAGGTGTGGTGGTGCGTGTCGCTGCGGAGCGAAGCACGGCACCGGCTGCATCATGCCTGCCGTCCCAAATGGACTGGCAAAGCTGTTGTTGGCGCTGCTGATGAAGCTGCCTCCGCTGCCCGTGGCCGACAGCGCACCACCCGTGCCGCGAGAGCCGGCTGCCGTTCCGCTACAACCACTGGCGCTGGGGACGAGCGTATTCAGCAACCCGGTACTGCCGGGGGTTGAGGTAGCACTCCGTAGGTGCCTACCCGCGCTATCTGCCTCGCTAACGTTGCCGACCGCCGCAGCCGCTCCGCGCGAAAAACGCGAGTCACCGTAGACGCACTTCACGCTCCTCATCTTGCCCACATGTGTAGGAAACGCCTCGTGCGGCTGTGCGACGCAAATCCGTGTGCCGTGCTGCGGGACATCGAACAGCAACGGGGCAGCTGCAAAAGAGTTGTTGGTGATACCCGTGGCGATGCTCGCGTTCTCACCGACGATGCTATATGCTGCCATGGAGGGCGAGAAGCTGTCGCTCAGGTTTGGCGCCGCCCACGCACTCGCTGCCCCTACGACGTTCACGATGCCCGGGCTCCCTACCGTGGTTGTCGTCGCCGTGCTCCAGCACGCTTGTGGAGGGCCGCGCAGTGCCGTCGGGGTCGAGGCTCCGTACACAAGCGGGGTGGTGAAGGAGGTGAAGCTGTTGCCGGATACGCCCGTGTTCCGCCCGGAGCTCAGCCCGTACTGCGCCGATGAGGAAGATTGCAGCAGCACATCCATGGGAAGGTACTTTCCTGTGGGGGAGACCATGGACTGGCAGGACTGCGGCCGATGCAGGACAGCCGCTCGGGCGTCAGGCGTGTGGGGCATCACTTCTGCTCCGTAGGCGCGGACCTCCACCGCTCTGCCGCCCCGTGGAACGGCGGTGCAGAGGGCGATGAGGAAGACTGCACCACCGGGTACGATACCGCTGGTCTGTGAGGCTACCATGGTTGACGCTGCGCAGGCGGCTGCGCCGACCTCCTGCTTGGAGGTGACAGCTGCGCTTGTGAGAGAAACGGGCTTAAGATCCTGTGCAGTTGCTGCTGGCGCCGGTTGAGGAAGCTTCGCCGTGGATCCTCTGCTTGTGCGTTTCTCGGGTGCTAAAGGAGAAGAAGTAGCGGGAAGGGCCGACGCACCTTCGATGCTTGACGCTGCCGGGGAGCCCTGCAACGGTAGCGTTTGGCTCAGCGAGTTGTTAGTGGCGACCACAGCGGCCTGATGGCCACGGCGGCTTTGCAAGGGCCAACTCTCCAGCTGCCGCAGCGCACACAGCGGCAGCGATGCCAACGGTGGGCAGGACCACGTCTTCGACTCATTGAAGGAGGCACGCAGATTGCTAACCGTCGCAGCCCCCCTCAAAGCCTGGCGCCGCGTCATTGAAGAAGGCTTCTCCGTCAAGGAGAGGTTCCGCAATTCCCCCATGTCAGCCGTCGCATCCAGATGTCGGGTTGAGGTGGACGCCGGTAGGGCAGCGGACGGTGCGCTGCTACATCGATGGTCTTGCATCGCTGCTAGGGTCGACGGGGTCACATCGGTGTACCTCGGGTTCTCTCTCCCATACGCGGGCAGCAGTTGGAGAAGTCCATAACAGTGCTCCCCATAGGGAAGACTGACGCGACCAACGGCATGCATGAGCTGTTCTACCGAAATGCAGGCCATGATGGAGTTGGCGTCTATCCAGATGCGCTGGCCCACCTCATTAAATATGATGACCCTGTCATCGGCCGTGTTGGGCGGACCAAACATGAACTTGTCTGCCAGCTATGACAGCGAAAAGAGCAACACTTTTTTTATTTATTCCTGATGGTTGTGGTTGGGGGTGCAAAGAGAATGTTTCTTTTTTTTCTTGTCGTTCTTTGCGTGCCGCACCTCAGGTTTTTGCGTCTTTACAGGCAGTGCAGTTTTGGCTGCAGTAATTGTGCGATTTCTCGTTCCCCACCAATTGGGATGTCCACACACACAAAAAATATATATATCAGATGAGAAAAGATTTTTTTTGTTTTTAAACCGTCTCTTACACAAAGCGCAGAGATGAGCTTGGCACACGCGGTTTGGAAGCTGCACTTGAGTAATGCAAATGGCAACGTCCCTCAACGTTTATCATAAAAACCAGGGGGAAGATGTGAGCAGAGCAGGCTTAGTAGATATTTTAGAGTAGTCCTTTTCTTTCTTCCTCTTCTTATTTTTTTCCGCAGGCCCGTTAAGGATAAAAGATTAGAGAGAGAAAAAAAAAATTAGAAGAAATGACCAAAAAAAAAAGAAGAAATAATGGTGTTGGGCTAGAGGGAAGGGAGAAGAGAACAGAAAAGAGACGGTCAGCAAGCTCTTTGTTGAACACAACTGCAGAAAATAGGTGAAAAGAAAAAGTATGGACTTTATCGCGAGACCCTCCCCAAGCCTCACCGCACCCCACGGCTTCTCACAGCTAGAGAGAACTGCACAGAAAAAAAAAAAGGAAAACAATATAAGCAGAAAAGGAGCTAACAGAAAGACACGTGAAAAAGGAATAAGGACTATGAAAATATTTGGGCTACAGGCAAGACAGCTTCTTTCAAATGTATGGATATATATATATATATCTATTTGATCCGCTTGAAACATAATGCGTGTCACTCGTCTGCATGCACGCACGACAATGAAAAAAAAAATGCGTTCTCTATTTATTATATATATATTTCTCCTTTTTGTGTTTCGCTTTACGTAGTTCCCGTGGTGAGCTGGTCGCTCAGCCCTCACTTATGTATTGGTGAATGGTGTGTTTTTTTTTTTTCGTTTTCCTCTTTGAATGACTTTGTGCTCCTCTAAATCTACTTTTCCTCTCTTTTTGGTTAGTGTTCTTCTTCAGTAGCACAGAAAAAAAAGCAGTTATTATGAGACGAGAAAATTATAACGCAATGAAGCTAAAGAAAGCAAAAGAGAGATTGTCAAAGTAGAAAGAAGAAGAATGTGATGTGACGACTGTCTGCAGAGAGCACAGCAGAATTCAAGAAAGCGTGCCGTATACAAAAAAAAATATTTTAATTTTGAAGCAACACGATTTCCACTGACTCTAATCTATTTGCTTTTTTTTTACTTTTTCGCTCGTTTTTTGAAATTAAACCGACTGCCCTGTGCACCAGAGGAGTTGGGTGAACAGTGAAGCAGAAAGGAAGAACGATGCGAAACAAAAATGTGAATGTATAGAATTAGGAGACGCAGAGCACTAAAAATTTAAAAAAACGAATGCGAGGGGAAAGAGATGAGCACAACACGGTATGTCAAATAACGCAAAGACAGATATATAAGAAAAGAAAATAAGTAGTCTTTCTATTTTTCTCTCGCAGTGAAGAAACTCAAAGAAGTGAATTAAAAGGGGGCGCGAATATATGGCTTCCTACTTTGATTCTTTTTCCTTCTGCGGTTGTTAATGCCGGCCCGTGGCGCTGCGCTGACGTAGCACTCTCCGCAAAGAAAAAAAAAATAGGAGGTTTGGAAAGATATACAGAGAGAGAAACCTCCGCGCGCCACACAACAGCTCCACACAAAAAGAAGCCTCTTAGTTTAACAGAAGTCCCTTTTTTATTATTGTGTTATAGTTTCTGTTAGATATATTTTCCTGGTGTACGCAAAGCTGTGCATGCAAAACCTGCGAGGAAAGTAAATGGTCGGATTGTTTATTTGACTACCTTCAGTGTCTGCTGCCACTTAGCCTCGTTGATGTTTGTTTGGTACACACTGCGCGGTCGCGGTGATAGTAGGAGTGGTAGACAGATATGAGAGTTTTTTTGTTGTTGTTGTTGTTGTTGCTGTACGTTTGCATACGCACCGCAAGCAAAAAAAAAAAAGGAGAGGAGAAAAAAAAATGAGATAGTGGAGAAGAAGAGAGCAGGGTTAAAAGAGAAAAACAATGTAAATCTCATGCTTATTTCTTCATCTTTGTTGCTGACCGCGGAAGAGCCGCCGTTGTGTGTTATAACAGCTTTGAAGGCTTCAGCCATGTTCTCGGGAAGAAGAAGAAGAAGAGGAACACATCTTAGCCATCGTGGTGTTATCCTTCTACCATCAGGGCATCCTTATCTTGCTGCTCACCCTCTGCATTGTTAATATTGGTGAAATTGCTCTCCATGGAGCATATTGCTTTAAGACACAGGAGCCTCCTCAAGCAGAAGCACCTTTTCGGAGGTTCATGATTATCACCATGAGAAATCGAATGCGCTGTCTATTGCGACATGAGCTCTCCGTCAGCGACACTGTTTGACTTGGTGGCTTCTTCCTCGATGGTATCTGCCTTCTGCTGTGAGAGGCGCTCCACCATTACAGAAGCAGACCGCGACAGTAGTGTCAGAATCGATGCGTTCGTTGAAGCCGAGCAACATGTGAGGAAGTGAGAGAGCAAAAAAAGAGAGGTCGAGCTTGCTAAATTTCTGCCCGGTCACGCGCGTCGTCTGCGGTGATGCGCAGTCCCGTCTCGGCTGCCGGCGTCGCCATCATCTCGCGAATCCACGCTGCTCGCCCCTCCGTCGTCTGCCAGCTATCCCACACTTCTTTGGAGGGGCACTCCTTCGCAAACGCCATGCCCACAATCTTCTCCTGCGTGCTCTGCTGGACGCGGCGGAAGCCAATGGTGGTGAGGCTCGTCACCCACTCCTGCATCCAGTTCCGTCGCCGCGAGCCCTGCGTCCGCGTGCTCACAATGACAAGCAGCCCGCCTTCCTTCAGAGCGAGACACGCGTGGAGGCAGGCAAGGAAGCGCAGGCGCGGGGTGGGCATGTAGGAGAGAAGCAGGCAGAAGTAGACGGCGTCGAAGCTCTCCAACCGAAGCGCCACCGCGGAGAAAGGAGCAGGGCGTGTGGTGGGTGCCGCAGGACGGCCAGAGGGAGAAACGACAGCGGAATCAGAGAGCGCCTCCCCGCTTTTACGCCCTACAGTGCCGCGTGTGCTCTCGCCTTCGCGCGGAGGGGCCGAAGTACTATCTGGTGGGGCAGGAGGCGGCATCCGGTACCACACCCGCCCCTCGTCCGCGCAGCCAGTGACTTCTGCTTCGTCAAGGACGCGAAAGCTGTCCTCGGCGGCAAAGAACTTCATCTGTAGCCAATCACCCTGCCAGACTAGCGGCGACGGCGGAGAGTTCGCGGCGGGCAGCGTAGCCTGTGCGGCGTCCACATACGGGGCGAGATCGATAGAGGTGACGTACAGCGGCACGGCGGCCAACGGGAAGGGGCGGACGATCGATCGTCCACAAAATGGCCCATAGCACGACCCTACATCCAACACGGAGAGAGAGGGCGGAGAAGATGAAAAGCATTTGGATCGAGTGTAGCGCAGCGCCGCAGCCCATGCCGTGCCATCGCATCGCCGCCAGATGGACTCCTGCTCTGTGGTCTGCCCGGTGAGGTCTGTAGACATCAGCTGACGCACTAGAGACGCCTCCTCACACTGTGCTGGAGAAAGCGCAGCGGCTGCGGGCGTGAGAGCCGACGATGCCGCGACACCCGCACTAGGTGTGCAAGCGCGCAGAAGCTGGCTCACCTCCTCACCCGTCGCCATGCGACCGTACGCATCGAAGAAAGCGCGCCGCAGCGGCTTGACGACGTGTGCCATGACTCCCGGCAGTTGCACGAAGGTCACGTCGTGCAAAGGAATGAGGGGTGTGGAATGGTGGGGTGGCTGCTTAGGAGATCGCGACGAGCTGGACAAAGTGGTTTTTGATGGTGAGGCGACGCTACCATTATCCTCACCGCTATCTCCTCCTTGAGCACCGGTCTCAGCTGTGAGTTTTGTGTGGGTCGACGTTGAGACCACTTTTCCAAGGTAGTAAGAGGCCGTGCTGTCAAGGCAGTACTGCAGCCGGTCACTGTAGTGCCGTGGCGCTCGTGCAGCTTCCGTCTTCGCCAAGGTCGCAGCAGGTGCGCTCGCTAAACCCACTGCAGCTCCCTGCTGATGCTGCCCGCCCTCGCCTCGCGGTCGCTTCACACCCATCGCAGCACGATGCGGTGCGTCAGGCAGCGACTCCCCACTCTCGTGCGGCCCTGTGGGTGCATGTGCGTCGCTCGTTGCAAGGGCCGTATTCGGTGCAGGGTCCCAGTACTGCGTAGCGAGGTGGTGCATAGCGGTAGAGTAGGCGGCCAGCCGATGCGCTGCCGACTCGCCCTCCAACGCAGCCCTCCACGCCCGTAGGTCGTCTTGATAGTCCGGCGCAGAGGACGTGCGAGGTGGGCTCTTACGAACGTTCACTAGTGCTGGCTCCGTAAAGGCGCTACTCACCGCACCATGAAGATGCCGATGCTGCTCCTTGATGAGGGACGCCCAGGACAAATTATCGCTGAGTGAAGTCGCACGCTCTTTCACTGAGGGGCCACCGGCCATCGCGTTGGATGTGGACGCCTCCGGCATCGGTGAAGGTAGGGGAGAAGATACCGACCGGGGTGACGTTTGTTGGGGATCCATTACGAATGCCGAGTAAGGTTGTTTGCGTAAGCGTGTGCGTAAATGTGTAAATGGCTGTTAGGTTCAGAAAGAGGCGCACTCGCAGAGGGGGAGCGAGAAGAAAATCAAGGAAAGTTGCCTATGGTCTACACCCCGGTCGTTTGATGATATCAGAATCAGAAGTGTGCGTGGGCCTTTAGTCGGTTGTCGAAGAGAAGGTGGTCACCAAAGCCATGCAGCCCTACGTGGCAGCCGCGTACAAAAGAAACGTCTTCGCACGCCTTCTTTCGCTCTCATCCTTCCTAATGACCGCACGTGGTAAAAGTACCGGAGAGAAAAAAAGAGTTACGTTTTTCTTTTTTTTTCTCCTTTTTTGATTCACATAGCCTGCTTCGCTGTCGTCGATACTGCATGCTCTGTTTCCTTATTGTTTTGATTTGTACGAGCTGCACGCCAACACGATGCAGAAGAACAAATTGGTAGCACCGTTTTCACAGGTGATCCATCTAAATCGAAGCACATGCACATTATAAAGAAATACAAAAAAATACACGAGAAACAGAAAGAGCAACGATGGCAATGCGCAAAATGAGAAAGAAAAAGCTTTAAAATAAAAGGAAAATGCAGCTTCAACAAGCAATGCGCAAACTCCCACCATATACCATTGAACAAATCGACAGTCACATAAAAGCTGCCGGTATAAGAGAAATGGTATGTCAGTGCATCACTACACCGGCAAACAAAGATGTCTTTTTTTTCTCCTCTCTTTTTTCTTTTTCTCTTTCCGATGCCGATAGCGGCCAACAAAACAAACCTCAGCTTTTCTGTTGTCTCTGCATTCGATATTTGCGGTGGAGTGCGGTGGATGCGGCCCAGACCAGTGTGCGCACGCACTCCACACGCTTACAGACACTCTCTCTCTCAGCAGTCGGCGTAGTCGCCATCGTCGAAGGAGTCACAAATGACCTCAATGGCGGGATTATCGAGAAGCTGCTGAACCCCATCCTGTGTCATGACAGACCCGCAGACGTTGATGACCCTCAACGCAGGGCACTCGGCGAGGCAGTTCACGTTGGTCACGTTGGTGAGCTTCAGGTCCAGCTCCTCCAGGGTAGAGCACTCCGTCAACATCTCCACTCCGTCGTTCGTCACAGCGCTGCGCCCGCACAGGATGCGGCGGATCTTCGGGCACTGGTGAAAGGCGTTGATGCTAGAGATGTACACGCAGCCGGTGAGCACCACCGTGTCCAGCATCGGAGACTCTTCCAGGTGGATGAGGGTGTAGTCCGAGAGCGAAGTGTTCGCCGCATCCAATACGCGCAGGTGCTTCATGTCTTTGAGGAAAGTGATCGAGTTGAGCTCCGTTTGCGCGCACCGGAACATCTCTAGCTCTGTGCAGTGTGACACGTTGTCAATGTCACGCAGACTCTCAACTCGCGTAATATCAAGGAAGCGGAGGGCAGCGAGGTGGCCAAGAAAGCCAACTTCGCGCAGCTCGAGACAGTTGTCGAGCGAGAGATACTCCAGCCTCTGCGCGAGGCTCTCCTTCATCGCGGCGAGCGTCTCCGAGTGCACGGGTGTGCCGCAGAGCAGCAACGTCGTCAATGATGCCAGTGCGGGCTTCGGGATTTCCGATAGCGCGGTATCGACAAAGGTGGAGGTGAGGTTCAGCGAGTGAAGATGCTCGCCGAGGTGGGAGAAAAAGACGGAGGAGGTGTCGTCATACACGCTGCAGTTTTCAATGTGGATGTCCTCCAGCGACATCGCCGTATCGGCATGAATAGCATTCAGGTTTGACAGCTTGCAGCACGAACGCAAGGTGAGCTTCTTCAGGTTCGGCAGCTGCAACCCCGTCACGCCGTCCGGCTCTAAAGGACAGAAGACCACCATTAACGACTCGAGGCTCTTAATGCGGCTCGCGTCCGTTACGGAGGTCAGACTCCGACACGACACAAGCTCAAGCTCCTTCAGATTCGTCAGCGCGCCAAGAGGTTCAAAGAAAGCACTCTCAACAAGTGCGTGGTGCAGCGCCAGGCGTGCCAGCCCATTTGCAACGAGGGTGTGGTAGCGGCCCAGCAGCTTGGCACTGTGCGTCCTGAACTTCCGTCCAATCGACGAGATGGAGCTCAGGGAAAAGGAGCTGTGCCCCTCTTCATCCTCCTGGGCATTGAAGAGAATGCACTGGCCGTAGCGAGAAAGCATGATTTCCTTGTGCGGCGCCCACGGACTCCGCGGGCTCTGCACCGCGCTGCGGAAAGGACGGGAAACGCAGCGCATGGATGTCAGCGTGCGACGGTTGTAGGGGATGTACCGCATAATGTCGTGTAGCGTTTCCTGGTCTGGGATCTCACCCTCGAAGGGGCCCGATGTGCTCTGCGACAGCATTTTTTATTTCCTTATTCCAGGTGTCTCGAAGGTGCAAGTTCACTATCTCAGCACGTTCAAATTCTGTGTGTGTGTGTGTGTGTGTGTGTGTGTGTGTGTGTGTCCGCGTCTTCTTTTGTGTGTAGAAGCGACGCGCCTATCGCGTAAGATTCACACTGCTCTCCTCTGCCTCCTTGAGAGGTACAGTTGATCGGTACAGTTAAAGGTGGAGACCTTTGCTTCGTTTGGCTCACTCACCAAGCGATGACGTCTCCGCACTCACTTACTTACTTTTTCTTTTTTCTTTGTTGTCCTCTCCGCACTCCTAGCGTTTGCAAAGAGACCGTCTCTTGACTCAAGGCCGGTGTCGCTCGTAAAGAGGAAAACTACGAGAGAAAGCGTGCGCAGCCTCAGCTCTAATGCTAAAGGAGAAAAATAGAAGAAAGCCTCCTGTGTCACGACGCAGGAGACCCTGTTGTTGTTGTTGTTGTTTTTTCGACGAGCCGCAGACAAGGCGAGCTGCAAAAGAAACAAAGAAGTCGACACACCTAAACTGAAAAAAAAGCAAGAAGAGAGGTGGGGAAAGAAAGTAAGGTGAGAGCACGACACTGCCATAGCCAACGAATAAAGGTTCGTTACAACATCGCATACTCTCGATTAAACTGAATCCATCTATAAGATCGAAACGCCCACAACAAAACGAGATCTCCTAGCACTGAATAGCAAGTATTAGTATTTAGAGATATCACAGCAGCAATAGAGAACATGAGAGATACAGACAATGAAAGTTTTAAAAAAACTAACCCCGACACCACCATCCACAGTCCCTTCCCAACTACGTGACCTCAACGCGTACAGCACAATACTCTCGTTTGGAAACTGCACAGAACAGCATAAGCGAGTGCCCCCTCTGCATCTCAGTAGTCGCGCAGTGGGACAGCGGGCTGATACACGCCGCGGCTCAGGTGCCGCACGCCACGCAGGTGCGCACTGTCGCACTGGTACTCGTAGGCACCGCCACTCACCGAGTCGCTGTAGCGCCGGTGCACCGCGTTCACGACGCTGGCCCGTGCGAAGGGAGCGGACGGCTGCGTGTCCAGCGGCGCGTGCAGCACCGGCCCGCTCGCAGCGCACATCGAG
>JASAOD010001937.1:0-112908 GCA_030849845.1 Crithidia brevicula
CTTGTGCTGAGCCTTGTGAAGAAGAACCAGGGCATGAAGGCACATATTTAACGGCGTTGAGTAATCAATGCACAACCATGGTGTTTGTCCGAGGCAGGTGAAGGGGTTCTCACTGCGAAGCAAGTGTTGTAGACGGTTTAGACGCCAGGCCCTCAGCTAAGGACGTACTCTATTTATTTTCTGTTTTTACAATTTCTGACAACGCCGCAACGTTTTTTTTTTTTCTCTCTCTCTCCAATAAAAAAAAAAGAGAACCAATTCGTTCCTGATCGCCGGTAAGCGGTGTTCATCAGTGGCGCGCTCTATTTAAAAAAAAAAAAACCAAAGAAAAATCCTTATACGCTGGCACATCTAGCTTCAGCTTGTATCGAAGGCCCTCCCATTTTCTGTGTTTCCACAACAGTTCGGCGTGTGCAGGTTTCTTTTCTGTATGTGTACACGACAGGATCTCTGAACTTGTTGATGCACCTGGACATGGCTTTTCTTTTTCTGTCAGGAGCTGTTTTGCTCTCTCATCTAGCGAGACAGCAATTTGCTTTCGTGTTTACTGTTGTTGTTGGTATTGTTGGTGGAGTCGTGCTGCATGCTGGGCTGTGCTCAAAGTCTTCCTGCTATTGAATCTCACGTCTCGTCGCTTCTTTGTATCCTTCCCCATCATCTCGTAAATATGCTAATCCATTTTATGTCTTCTTTCAGACTTCCAGCCTCTCAGCCTTCTCATCTTCATTTCCTTGACCTGTGGATCGCACAAATCTTTGCACAGCAAGAGCTTTGATGAGCGTGGACGACAAGGTCTCCCTCTTCAGCAGCGCCGCCCGCGTGACGCAGCGAACGGCTGACGCTGCAACCATCGAGGCAGCACTCGACGAGGTGCACGCTCACATCTTCGGCGAAGGAGCTGTATTAGAAGCTGGTGCCAGTACTCTCCTGCACCGTATCAGCGATGCGCGCGCTATTGTTGACAATTCAGAAGCAGCCGAACGGTGCGACCTCGACACGGTGCGGTTGCTGCTGGAGGCTGTCTTGACATTGAGCGAGACACTTGTGAGTGCAGCCGCCGGCCGCAAGCTCCGCAGCAGAACTGTGAAGAGGCTCGAGGATGTCGTGCTGCCCATTCTTTTTCTCCGCAGCAACGTCACAGCGCAGCAGCTCAGAGCGCACATCTTGAAGGCGCCTTTGGCGCTGTTTGAGAGTGCGTGCCGAACACCCCATAAGGAGGTGGAGAAGGTGGAGGCGGTGTTCGCAACTTGGAAGGCGAACCATGGGTGGGACTTCTCCACGCAAAAGGAGCGCAGCCGCGTGCCCATTGCAGCAACGGCTTCCGTGCCTTCAGCAGCCAGTGAAGGCAAAGAAAAGAAGGACAGCGCACGAGATGGGGGTCCATCGGGGCACCAGCGAACGGTGTTGCGCGATATTTCGTGGAACACCGCGCTCAAACGAAGCGCCGGTGCCGGCATCCCGTCCTACCTGTTGAGCAAGCGTCGTCCCGTTGATGGCAGTGCCACTTTAGCTTGTAGTGCTCCACTGCTTGGCGCGTCTTGCACCAACACAACTCCTTCGCACACCCCGCACACAAACATAGACAACTCAGGCGTGAAGTCCGGCGCCAAGGTTCTTGCCTTGGAGTCGCCGGTGAAGCGCCGCAGGATAGATTTCAACATGGGCGTTCCCCCTTCACCTGATCGACCAGGACGATGTCTTTAGGTGGCAGCAGTATAGAAAGAAAAAGCAAGAAAGAAAACCAACATTATTATATATATATATATTTTTGCGCCTCAAGGTCTTGATCAAAAGATCAAGTCTATTTCTCTTTTTCACGTGCTTCGAGAGTTCTGTCCACTGCAGTATTCGTATTGCACCCATTCTTGATCAATCAACATCAACAGCAAGAATCTCAAAAAAAGGTAAAAAGAGGCTGAAAGGGGAAAACGACTGGACGCAGGTCGCCCCTGTACTGATGCTAGGAAAGCTAAATGTGTTGGTTCATTGTTCGAGCTAAGGAAACACCGGCTTTCGCTCTATTTCGCATTACGTTGTAGAAAGATGCTGCGTGGGTATGTGGCCTCTATTACTTTCCCATCTCTTTTCTTGGTCGCCACACTCTCTCTTCTGCTTCTTGCCGCGGTTCTCGGTGTTCTTCTTCTTTTTGCCGAGCTGAATTTTTGTCTTTGAAACCACTTCACCCCTCCGCTCCCGCTTTCTCTCTCATCCTTGCTTTTCACAACACGGAATGCATTTTTGCCTGCGACTACGCCACCTTCTTTGGCGCCAGCGTGACTGCAGACTGAGCACCTCCCCGTGCCCTTCGTAATCCTTTTTCTTTTTTTTTCTTTCCCCCTTTTACTTTGTTATTTCCTCCCTTCCCAACTCCCCTTTGTTCAGCGAAAATGGACATGCGAGGCTTGGCTCACTTTATCCAGGATATCCGCCGGGCTACTGGAAACAAAAAGGAAGAGGAGAGCCGAGTCGATGAGGAGCTGGCGAAGATTCGGGCGAAGTTCATTGACGACAGCACCATGACGACGTACGACCGAAAAAAGTACGTGTGCAAGCTGATGTTCATCTCTATGCTTGGCTACCGAATCGCGTTTGGTCACATGGAGGGCCTGAAGCTAATGTCCGAGGAGAGCCCTTCGGCGAAGCTGATTGGGTACCTCTCCACCGCCGTCTTGCTGAACGAGAACAGCGGTCTTCTGACGCTCACCACGCACACGGTGTACCGCGACTTGCTCTCCACCTCCGATCTCAACCGAAACCTGGCGCTTACTGCGGTGGCCAACACTGGCAGCCGTGACTTCGTCGAAGTCATGCACGAGGGCGTCTACTCCATCGTCATGGACAACGCCGTTAACGAGCACATCCGCAAGAAGGGACTGCTGACGCTGCTCCACATCTACCGCAAGTACCCTGAGATCGTAGACTTGCAGTCGGTCGTGCCGAAAGCGGCGGAGCTGCTGCTGTCGACACAGGACGGCGTGAGCATGTGCGCCGTCACATTCCTCAACGGGTGCATCAGTAAAGATACCGAGTCCCTCTACACGGACATCCCTGCCAAGCTGATTCAGGTATTGGCGCGCATCATCCTGGAGAAGCAGACGGAGCCCGGCTACGTCTACTACGGCGTGCCGGCGCCGTGGCTGCAGGCCAAATTGCTTCGCCTGCTGCAGTACTTCCCCCTTCCCAGCGAGGCCGACCAACGCGATCGCATCGTTCTGGTGTTGCGCAAAATTGTCAAGGCCACCGACAAGGTGCTCAAGGACGCACAGACGCAGCAGAAGCAGCGCGGGACGCAGAACCGCGTCAGCGCCATGAATGCGGTCTTGTTTGAGGTGGTGTCGCTCTGCATCCAGTGGGATGTCGGACTGAAGCTGATTCTCGAGTGCGTGGCTGTGATCAGCTCCTTCTTGTCCGACAAGCGAGAAGCCAACTTGCGCTACATTGGACTAAGCCTGCTGGCCCGGCTAAGCTTCGTCGACGTCCCCGGGTTCGATTTCCAGGCGCACTGTCGACAGTATCAGCAGCAGATCATCGTCGGTCTGCACGACGCGGATGTGTCAATTCGCAAGAAAGCCCTGGATGTGTTGGTGGCGATGTGCAACCCGGGCACGTCGGACGACATTATCAAAGAGCTGCTCACCTACCTCCCTATCGCGACCGACCCGAATTTTAAATCGAGTCTTGTGCTGTCCATCGCCCTCCTGTCAGAGAAGTACTGCCAGGACTACAACACATACGTGGACATCATGCTCACGCTCGTGTCGGAGGCCGGTGATCTGTGCCCGCCGGACATTTCCTACCGTGTTGTGCAGGTCGTCGTGAACGATTCCTCAGTGCAAAAGCGCGCGGCCAACATGGTCTTCCAAGAGCTGCGGTCCAAGTCAAAGCACTCAGAGATGATGACTCGCGTTGCCGCGTTTGTGCTGGGCGAGTACGGCTACCAGATCGCGCTGAACGCGGAGAGTACGCCGATGGTGCAACTCAGCCTTCTTGCCCAGCAGCTGACCTACACTTCGGTGGTGACGCAGAGCACTATTCTGACTACATTTCTTAAGTTCTACACCTTATACGACGACGTGGCGGTGCGGGAGCGGATTGTGAAGACGCTGCAGACGTACATGAACAGCCCGTACCCTGAGCTGCAGCAGCGTGCCGCGGAGTACACCACGTTGATCGAGCACGCCCGCTCGGAGGTGATGGAGAGGATCTGCGATCCTATGCCGCCATTCCGGGACGACGTGAACACCGTCATGAATCAGGTAAAGCGGATGCAAAGCAGTGTGCAGGATATCTGGGCACTAAAGATTCTGGAGCGTGGTGTCTCCAATGCGATGCACTCCTCCAAGCAAAAGTCCAAGTCCCAAGGCGGAACAGGGCGAAAGGATGGTGTTAAGCAGGCTGTAAAGCTCAATGACCTGTCCTCGCTGTCGTCGCAAGCGCAAACGCAGGGCGACGCTGCGGAGCAAGGCAACGCTGAGCTCGATGCCTTGCTGGACGTGGAGCTGCCCTACCAGGACATCGAGCGCATCCGCCGCGCGTACCAAGAGCACCGCCGCGGTCTGTTCCAGCTTTCCCGCGCCGACAAGGGCGTTCTCTTCACCAACGACGCCGTGGAGCTGCACTGCACCAAAACGGCGAGCGGCGCAGATGCCCGCGTGAGCGTCACGGTGCGTGACAAGACGGGCAAGGGGCTCTGGCAGGTTGCCCTGGAAGTCATCCGCGTCGAGGCCGGCCTCATTGTGCAGTCGCGTACAAAGGACGGCACGACGGTGAACGCGGGTGGCAGCATCAGCATCGACTTCGCAGCACGCTCTTGCTTTGCCTTTGCGGCCTCGCCGAGTGTGCGACTGCAATACGCCACCGCCGCCACCGACAACGCGCGCATGTGCACGGAGGTGCTTTCGCTGCCCCTTCTCGCCACGACGTTCTTCACACCATACCGCGTAGACTCCGAAGCGAGCTTCACGCAGCTCTTTAAGACCACCAAGCAGAACTCCTCCTTCGCCAGCTGGCGGAAAACGTCGGCCACGTCGCCGATCCCTGACCGAAACTCGCTGATTCGCCTGCTAGAGGGACAGGGCTACCAGACCAAGCTGACCAACACCGACACCGTGGTCGGAATCGCCGCCTTCGCGGTGCAGCCCAAAGACCGTGTGGACTACGTTCCCGTTGTGTGCGAAATCCAGACCTCGACGCGCGAGATGCAGGTGTCCGTCTACGCTGAAGACACTGTGCTGCAGCATGCAGCTCTGGACACGATGGAATTTATCTTTCAGTAAGCTCGCCAAGGGGAAATGGCCGTCCGAGACAAGGGGAGAGAGGAAAGGCGAGAATGGCGCGGCTGGATGACCAACCGCGCATGCGTTCACGTACCGCAAGAGGGCTACCAGCATTTTTCTTTTATGTTGTTCTTTCGCTGTATCCGATTTTTCACTCGTCTAGTTTAACTTTGCTTCAGTTGCTTTCCTTTGTTTCTTATCTGTAGTGTATTTGTTGCTATCTTTTAATTGTACCCAAAAGGAGAATCTGCGTTCCTCCTCACAATTGTATGCGCTGTGAATCTGCACGTGTATCTTTAAGGTACAAAACGGGGCAAAAGAAAAAAAAATAGTGTATCGTATCTTCTTTCCTCAGTAGGTGCATAGTTGACGTGCCGGCGTCATCTTTTCTGATATTTTTTGTTTTCCATATTACCGCTCCGCATATCTATCTATATATTATCTTGGCGTGTATTCGCTCCTCTCTCCCCTATGCTGTCTCCATGTTGTCTTCGTCTTTCCCCTCGCGTGCTTAAAGTATCGGTGGTGACGCACACGGAGATTGTGCAGCGGCTGGTTGCAGTGTTGAGTCCGACGTTACCTGCTTTGTAAACCTTTGTTTTTTTTCTTTTTTTGCGCCACGCATCTCCTCTCTCCTTTTTTTTCTTTACTGGTGTTTTGTTTTTCTTCCTGATAGAGCTTTTTGATTAACAGGCGCTGGTGCAGTTCCTGTTGCAGTGTCTGGTGTGCGCTTGCTGCGCAGAAGAGAGGGAAAGAGAGTCCTAACCTACCTCGGTGTTTCCATCATGATGTGTCGTTTCCCTTTCCTTCTCTTTGTCAACATTTTTTTCCCTTTTTGCTTGTCCATTTGGTGCCTAAAAAAAAAAAAAAGCCTTCGTCGTCAAAAAGAAGATCAAGAGGAGCAAGAGCGCCTCAAGATATTTGCCTTGTTTTGTAGGGTATTTCGTTAGTGCTTGTGTCAAACGCATGTCAAGCGATTCAAAAGGAGAGCTCACGTGTCGTTGTCTCTTCCTACCTTACAACACGGCTTTCTCACCACACGCTTGGATTGAGCTGCTGCCGCTGCCTCCACAGAGGGGAAGAAAGGATGGTGCTTTCTTCGCCTTGCTATTGATATCGTCGCATCCACCACGTTGCCTTGTACCCACTCTCCTACCACTCACTGCATTCTCTCTCTCTCTCCTCACCTATTTTGATTGCTCCGTTTGGGCTCTTTGCCTTCGTCTCCCATCTGCCAAACCAATAGTTAATAGTAGTCAGCGGTGCCAGCACCTGATAAAGAACAACAACACCAAACAAAGAAAAAAAAGTCAATAAAGAGGAGGAGTAGGTCTCTAATCGTATTACACGCCCCGGCACCTCGTAGGAGACATACACAACACACCAGCACACGTGCACGTAGAGTCACCATGGCTGGAAAGAAGGCGCACCCCATCAAGCGGGACTGGTACTGGAACCACAATGACCGCTTTGAAATCTGGCACAGCCTGGACTGGCCCTCTGTGCGCCGTGGCCGTCAGATCTACACCGAGGTCTTCGCGCCGTGCCACTCCCTTGGCCGCATGACCTTCACCCACTTCCAGGGATTCATGACGCGCGAGGAGATCAAGCAGCTTTCCTCCCAGTACGAGATCATCGACAGCGAGCCAGATTCGCAGGGCAACCTCAACCGCCGCCCGGGCAAGCCGACCGACACGCTGCCCACGCCCTACCCGAACCAGCGTGCGGCGCAGTTCGCCAACAACGGTGCGGAGCCGCCGGACTTGCAGCACGCCGTCTTTGGTAAGGAGGGCGGTGCGGACTACATCTTCTCGCTCATCACGGGCTACAACTGGGGCAACGGGGAGCTGATGGAGATCCCGCCCTTCGCGCCGGAGGTGAAGCCCGGCCAGTTCTGGAACCCCTACTTCAAGGGCTGCGTCCTCTCCATGCCTCCCCCGCTCTCAGACGGGCTGGTGGACTACGAGGACGGCACCCCCGCCACTATCAGCCAGATGGCCAAGGACGTCGTGAACTTCCTGCGCTGGTCCGCCGAGTCGGAGTACGACGACCGCCGCGTAGCGTACTGGAAGGTGGCCACCACTGTTGGCCTGGTCAACTGCATCCTCTTCCACTACGGCCAGAAGAACACGAACTGGCGCATCTACGGCCGCACGACGTTCCGCTACTGGAAGAAGACGTGGTAAGCTAGCAACACCGCAGTCGTTTCAGACGGATGCCGAAGGATGGCAGCGAGAGGGAGGGACACTCGGTGTCCTTCACTATGATCTTCTTGCGTGTACGTCTCGTTGAGAACCCTCCCTTTTTCTGTTTTTGTTTGACCTGAAATATATAGTTAGTATGTTATGGCCCTTATCACTTATGTTTTTTTTTTTTTTTGAGGAAGTGGCGTCGCCACCGCGCGTTGGAGGTCCACTCGCCTCGCTGCCTCTTTGGTGCATGTGCAGGGCAGGTGTACGCACTTGGGCGCGCGTGCGTGTTCAATTTCATGTGCGCCGCCAGCGCAGTGGTCGCACGTGGTGCGCCTAACTGGCATGCCGCTCCTCTGAGAGTAGGCGGAAGCACGATTTCGAGGGCGTGGCATGGTGGTGATGAAGCCTCGGAAAGGGAGGCGACCGTTAAAGTGATACACAAGCGCACACGTACACATGCACGACACCGTGGAGTCATTGTGGGGCTCCGGAGCCTCGGAGTTATAACCTTCGTACCCAGGGCAGAGAGGAGTCACTGTGTGGTGGCGAAGGGTGCAGCGTGAAACTTAAAAAAAAAAAAAAGAATCTGCCGGAAGAGCAACAACGCAATTATCCGGTGAGAGATCGACCTTTTGTCTCTAATTTCTACAGTGTTTATTGTTTCCTGATCTTCTTTTGTTTCCGCGTTTGTTTAACTGTTTAGGATCTGAGTATAGTAGTAGTGGAGGCATTCAGCTTATAAAAAATCAACCCAAAATCTCAACCAAAAAGTGCGGAGCTTGTTCAGGGAATGGAGGATGTGCGGGGCAGTCAAGTTTGCTTTTCAGCTCTCAACTGTGTTCTCGCTTTTCCAAGGCGACAGCGAAATCAAAGCAAGAGGAATGCGTGCGCATCTCTATTCTTTGTATAAAGCGAGGGGGGAGAGTGTGCGCGAAAAGGCTCCAGTGAGGCTTTCTTTTTCTGTAGTTGAACGCATTTTGATTCTACCCCCATCAAACATGCCCCAGCTTCTCTATGGATTTTGTTTTTTCGCCCAAACACAGCTGCGGAGCCACGCCGCATCGTGAGAAGCTCCACTTTATGCGATGCAGCTCTTGTTTCAGTGACGACACCTTCCTCTGTTGCGGAGAGCAACTTTGCGCAAGTGGCATCTTCGACTCTTGCTACACACAATCCAATTTAAACGCTTTTCAAAACTCTTTTTTTCAATATAATTTATTTCTCCTCTTCCACTTGTACACTCTGTGTACCACGGACATGCATACACGACGCAATGCACTTCGAAAAGCACTAACGCCGACTTTCTCCCCTCTGCTCGTCGAGCTCGGAGAGAGCGAAGAAGTAGCGCATATACACAGACGTAACTATCAACAAGAACAACAAAAAAAAAAGTCACGTCAAGCGGTTTTTATTTTTCTTAATAGGCAGCCATGCTCAAGTGCTCCTTGGTGCGGAGGGCGTTGGCGGCCACACCTCTTCTCCTGAAGCGCTCTGGTAAGCCGAGCGACCTGCCTGATTACAAGCAGGCGTACCTGCCTTACGACACGGCCCCTACCAAGATGGAGCTGGACAGGGAGCGGCGACGGTTTCAGCACGCCTACACCGGTCGCATGGAGCATCGGAAGATGGTGGAGGTCAAGGACGTGCCACAGAACATGTACACCTATGGGAAGGAAGGCATGTCGGTGCCCATCTCCATCTTCAAGGAGCAGACAGACCCCGTGATCGGACCAGAGTGGACCTACCCCGGCATCTATGAGAACAAGATCGTTGCCCAGCACTGGTACATGGAGGAGCTCTTTGACCGTGAAAAGACGTCTTCGTTTGAATCACCGTGGCAGCGGCAGGTGCTCGATAACCAAGTGAAGCGGCGGCTCGGCAAAGTTGCGTGGCGCATGTCCATGTTGAACATTAAAACCATTGATATCTTTCACAAGGAGAGAGGCGCGTCGAAGAGGCCCGGTGCCCCCGGGGTTGTTGATCCCAAGGCAGCGACCCCAACGGGCGGAAAGAAGTGAGTATGAGAGGCATCACAAAGTTTTTGTTCTCTCTCTTGTCAGCCGCCTTTCTCTTGTCTACCTATAGGTGCCAAGGTTTTGCCGGTCGCCCCTTCTGTGGAAGTGTGACGTGTGCGCGTGGCACTGTTGCTCTCTACTCCACGCCTACGATCATTGTTGTTCCTATTGTTGTGGTGTTGGTGGTGATGTTATAGGCGTTGTTTCTCACAGGATGCTCGTTGTATTGCACAAAAGAAATATTTTTCAATAATCAAGAAAAGATGAAAAATGAAGGGTCCATGCGCAGGGATATTGAAGTATATGACACGTCTGCCCGCACCCTTAGAGTGAAAGATGAAGAACGGAAAACAAAAGTGACACTTGTTTAAGTGTCATGACTAGCGGTTACGTGGCGAGGCGTCTGCTAGCGTTGGACCAGCTGATGCCCACGCGGTACCAACGGTCTGCTAATTAACTATCTCGTCCTTCTCTACACAATGTTAGGTGGCTTTGTTATTGTTATTATTATCCACTCCCTTTTTCCTCAACTTTGCGCGTGGGACTGACTATTCAACCAAAGGAAATCGTGCATCCGTGCGGTACGATCTTGTCTCTCTTTCCCCCCTCCCCCTTCATCCGCTTCCGCGTTTTGAACTCTCGTTCAACGAGAGGCTTTCCATCATTTTAGCACCTCGCGTAGATATACAACGTGCGACTACGGACGGCAAACAATTATCTGCTGTTTATTACGTGTGTTATTTTCATTTTTATTTTGATTCCTTTGCTTGCCGGCCATGACACTCGTGCGCCATGTCCTTTCCGCAGCAGTGGCGGCGCTGGCGATAGTGTTGTGTCTCCACAGCGTCACGGTTGCTGCGGAAAACAAGAAACTATACCCAGCCTGTGGTGGGCGTGAGCTCTCGGCGACCGCAAAGGCCGGTGAGGAGTCCACGTTGACCGTGTTCTCCTACTCCTACGATGCCATCTCACTCGACTGCCTCGCCTACGAGGTCACCTCCCTCAAAGGCGGCCAGACAGATTCGACAAAAGACTACTGCATGATCGAGCATCAAACCGAGTACGCGTACGGCCTCGTTCTGCGCGCCACCTACACGGACTCCGGCAACCGCATCACACGCGACTTCAGCATCCGTGACATGACCGGTGGGTCGCTGACGGAGGTGACGACACGCATGCCGCGGTCCAGCAAGTACTCTATCGTGTTTCAAAACTTTGGTGCCAGTGCGCGTTGCAATCTGCAAGTTCGCGCGCTGGTGTCTCTCACCGTTGCCCCAGACGTGAACACGTCCGCGGTGGTGCCAACCGTCGTTGCGTTGGAGCCGCGCACGGTATACACCAAGAACTCCCCGCGCACCTACCTGGTACTGGACCACGGCAACGGCAACCCGCCTAACCGCGGCGATGCCGTCACGCTCGTCGACTACACAGTCGGCACTTGCGCCAACCCTGCAGGCGATGTGATGTCGATGGATTACACCTCAACCATGCCCTCCACTGTGCACGTTCCTGGCAATCCAAACAACTACAGCGCTCACGTGGCCACGTTCTACAACCCGAATACCTATCGGGTCTGCTTCCGTGGCAACGGTGCCGCCAACGCCATTGAGATCGCCGTTCTCACGGCTTTCTCAGGCAACCCGTCCTACTACGAGGTGATCAGCGGCGAGGACGATGAAGGGCGAGTGATGGTCGGTGAGGAGGCCACCATCAAGTTTTACGGCTACGACCTCGACACCCGCGAGCACGGTGATGAAGCCAAATTTGTTTGGTTCACAGAGGAGTGCGACTCCGGCAAGCCAGCGGCGGGGGTGCCCTTGGCGGACAATCTCGGACCGGCCGACAACTACGGCCCCAACACCACGTACTCGCTGTGGACGTGGACCATGACGCAGGAAGGCGCCTTTAAGGTCTGCTACAAGCGGAAGGCCACGGGCACGTGGACAGAGGTGCCCTCCATCGAAGACGTCGGCCCAGGCGCGGCCACGGACGACTCGGCGCCTGCGGAGGTGCCCGACCCCACCGACCCCGTCACGAAAGAGAAATGTCCGAAGCTGACCTACGACGCACAGAAGCCGTGGAAGAAGTACAAGAGCGTGCAGGTGACGCTGTCCACCAAGGACATCCCAGATGCCTTCTTCACCACGCTCTCGCAGATCCTGTGCCTGCCGCAGAACATGTTCACCGTCACACACAGCCGCAAGACAGATGACGGTTACAAGAACGTCTTCCTCACCCTCAACTGCGACGTTGTGGGCAACGAGGGCGTCTGCGACACCACGGAGCGCCTCAACTACTTTGCCGAAACGTCCCCCACCATCCTCAAGGAGCACGGTATCTCCGCTGTGGTGGGCAGCACCTCCATGTTCGCCTTCGATGATGATAAGGTCGTGGTGATTGTGAAGCGCTCCTCCGCTGCACTCGTCTTCCTCGGTCTGTGCGTGCTGGGTGGTGGCGGCCTGGCCGTGTTGGCGGTCAGTCGTTATCAAGAGCGCCGGCACCACTTCACCCAGTTCGGCATTGCCGAGGACGACATCGACGACATGTACGACTTTGGCACTGCTCCTGGCGCCGCGACGCGCGATCATTACGAGGTGCCAGGGGCACCACCGCAACCACCCACACGTATTCAGAACGCTGTCATTGAAATCGAAGAGTAGTGCGTGGCGGTCTCTCTTCTTCGCGGCCAGTTGTACCAAACGCACGATGTTGCGCACGGGAAACTAAAGGGCAATTAAATATTGTCCATCAGCGGCGGGTGACATCTAGCGTCTTCTTGTTGCATCCTCATCTCATGATTTGTATATAACTTATGTATCCGTGAGGAAAGACGAAAGCGCTGTATTGGCTCTGACAAACCTTTTTTTTTTTTTGTGTGTGTGTGTGTGTGTGTTTGTAAAAACAAGGTGAGGCAAACACACACACTCGCTCACTTCTTGTTTTGTTTCATGCTTGAACGCGATTCCTATTGCTTTTTTTCTAAATTATTATTGCTTTTGCGAAGGAAGTAAAGAAGCTGCTTTCCCCCTTCCACATTTTCTCTATTATTATGTGTGGGCTCTTCCTACGACTGACCAGACAAGCTTTAAAACACACACAAGAGGGAACGGCAGAAAGTGGGAACAAGCGCGTTTAAACCCCCACGCGCTCAATCAAGTGAGAAGAACACCTGGACTACGTGAGGGCGTGGTCCAAGATGGCAAATTAGCCAACGCGGTCGCTCTTTCTTTCAAAGGATGCCGCTGCTACAGACACTGCGGTTTGGGTGGCTGGTTGCAACTCTGTGTTACGAGCCACAATGTGTGAGACGGAGGTTGTCCGTGCGTGTTGCGCATGCGCAGTCCTCTCGTCTTTTTCCTCTTATTTTTCAAAAAAGACTGGTCTGCACGACGTATGCGTCTGTGTGTGTGTGTACTAGTTGTGAAGCTTGTGTTCTGTCTCGCACCAGCTGAACT
This sequence comes from Crithidia brevicula, assembly GCA_030849845.1. Lineage (NCBI taxonomy): Eukaryota > Euglenozoa > Kinetoplastea > Trypanosomatida > Trypanosomatidae > Crithidia > Crithidia brevicula. Next base: position 12,939 of record JASAOD010001937.1, read on the forward strand.
GCTGGTCCTAGAAATCATGACGCGTCTCCCCCTCTCTGCATACTGACGCCGGAACCCGCCGTTGGTGCCTTCGTAGTAGCCTGATTGCCTTCTCCCTACTTTATACTTGCTTCCGCTGTCCTCTGCCCCACTCTCTCGTGTTTGAATCTAACGAAACAATAAAAAGGAAAAGCAAAAGCACGAAGTGACTCTTTCACAAAGAAGAAACCGTGAAGCCACATCTAAATCCTCTTCATCTGCTAGACGGGTAGAAAGCCGTGTTTGCGTGGCACAGACGGCGCTGCCTTGTATATTTCCTAGTGCTTTTGTGCCTTGTTTGGACGCACGCCCTGCTCCTGTGGCACCTCAATCCGTGCGCGTTCGCCATTCCTCGATATCCGTACGCATCGCCCAACACAGCCTAATCGCAGCGCACCAAAGAAAAGTCAACATTTTCTTCTCTTAAGCCCTCACTATTATTATCATTTTTTTACATCCTTCCATAAAAGTGAAAAAAAAAAAAAGAATACGCCAGTCAGGGAAGTGTGCACCGTATTTCTGCACACAAGCAACGCTTTCTTGTTGCCGTTTTCCCTAACCTTTTTTTTTTGTTTCTAGCAATCTTGTTGTTTTTCGCTGTGCGAAATCATGTCAGGTGGACGCAGTCCCGTCTTTGAGGAGCTGGAGGAGCTCTTCCAGAAGCGCATCCTCGTGCTGGATGGCGGCATGGGTACGATGCTGCAGCGGTACAAGCTGGAGGAGGAGGACTTCCGCGGCGAGGAGTTTAAGAACGCCACGAAGGACCTGAAGGGCAACAACGATCTCCTCTGTCTCACGCAGCCCGACAAGGTGCAAGACGTGCACTACCAATACGCTATGGCCGGTGCAGACGTCGTGGAGACGAACACCTTCAACGCACAGGCAGTCAGTCAGGCGGACTACGAGACGCAACACCTCGTCCGTCGCATCAACCTCACCGCCGCCAAGCTGTGCCGCAACGCCGCGGATGAAGCGTCCAAGAACACGGGCCGGCGAATCTTTGTGGCGGGCGGCCTCGGGCCGCTGAACCGCACGGCTTCCATTTCCCCCTCGGTGGAGCGGCCGGACTACCGCAACATCACCTACGACGAGATTGTCAGCGCGTACACGGAGCAGGCGACGGCCCTGCTGGATGGTGGGGTGGACGTGCTGCTGATCGAGACCATCTTCGACTGCCTCAACGCCAAGGCGGCGCTCTTTGCACTGAACACGCTCTTCGATGATAAGGGGTACACCCGCGTGCCCATCATGGTCAGTGGCACCATCACCGACCTCTCCGGCCGTACCCTCAGCGGGCAGACGGTGGACGCCTTCTACTCGTCAATGCGGCACGGCAACATCATCTCCATCGGCCTCAACTGCGCTCTCGGGTGCCGCGAGATGCGGCCCTACATCCAGCGGCTCTCCGAGATCAGCGAGGGCTACGTGACGTGCTACCCCAACGCCGGCCTGCCCAATGCAATGGGCGGCTACGACGAGACACCCGAGGAAATGGCGCGCGACATCCGCGAATTTGCCGAGAGTGGGTGGCTGAACCTTGTGGGCGGGTGCTGTGGCACCAACCCGGACCACATCCGCGCGATCGCCAAGGCGGTGGAGGGGCTGCCGCCGCGGCCCAAGGGGCAGAGGAGCCAAACAATGGTTGTCAGCGGCCTGGAGCCCTTGTACTTCACCGAGCACCTTGGCTTCTGCAACATCGGTGAGCGGTGCAACATCAGCGGCTCGATCCGCTTTAAGCGCCTGGTGAAAGAGGGCAAGTGGGAGGAGTGTCTTGCCATTGCCCGCAAGCAGGTGGAAGAGGGGGCGATGGTGCTTGACGTCAACATGGACGACGGCCTCATCGACGGCGTGTCGGCGATGACGCGCTTCCTCAACATGCTCGCCTCCGACCCGGAAGTTGCCCGTGTGCCCCTGATGATTGACTCGTCCAAGTTCCACGTAATTGAAGCCGGCCTCAAGTGCACCCAGGGCACCCCCATCGTCAACTCCATCTCCCTCAAGGTGGGCGAAAAAGAATTTCTGCGCCAGGCTCGGCTGATCCGGCGCTACGGAGCGTCGGTAGTCGTGATGGCCTTCGACGAGGACGGCCAAGCCGCAGATTGCGCGAACAAAATCCGCATCTGCAAGCGCGCATACGATATGCTGGTGGCGGACGGCTTCCCCGGCGAGAACATCATTTTCGATCCTAACGTGCTCACCATCTGCACTGGCATGGAGGAGCACAACAACTACGCGATTGACTTCATGAACGCCGCGGAGTGGATCAAGAAGAACCTGCCAGGGGCAAAGGTGAGCGGTGGCCTCTCGAACCTCAGCTTCTCCTTCCGCGGCTTCGAGAAGATCCGCATGGCGATTCACTCTGCCTTCCTGAAGAAGACCATCTCGGACGGCACGATGGACATGGCCATCGTCAACGCCGGCGCCCTGCCGGTCTACACCGACATCGAGCCAGACCTGCTGAAGCTAGTCGAGGACGCCATCTACAACCGATGTTCCGACTCCTCGGAGCGCATCCTCGAGTACGCGGAGCGGATGAAGGCGGAAAGCGCCAACGGCGGCGCAGAGGTGAAGGCGGTGAAGGTCGATGAGTGGCGCAACGCCCCGGTCGAGGAGCGGCTGTCCTACGCGCTCATTAAAGGCATCGTCGAATTCATCGAAAGCGACGTGGAGGAGGCGCGCACCTGCGGCAAGTACGCCCGTCCGCTGTTTATCATCGAGGGTCCGCTCATGGATGGTATGAGCAAGGTGGGCGAGCTCTTTGGCAGCGGGAAGATGTTCCTCCCGCAGGTGATCAAGTCGGCTCGTGTGATGAAGAAGGGCGTGGCGGTGCTGGTGCCCTACATGGAGGCCGAGAAGGCGGCGCTCCACAAGGCCGGCGGTGGTGTGGGCGAGGCGGCGGCCACGCGGCCCAAGCGAGTGCTCATGGCGACGGTGAAGGGCGACGTGCACGACATTGGCAAAAACATCGTTGGTGTGGTGCTGGGCTGCAACAGCTACGAGGTGATTGATCTCGGGGTCATGGTGGCGTGTGAGAAAATTCTGGCGGCGGCGAAGGAGCACGAGGTGGATGTCATTGGTCTCTCGGGCCTCATCACGCCCTCGCTGGATGAGATGGTGCACGTGGCGAAGGAAATGAAAAAGATGGGCCTCAGCATCCCGCTCATGGTGGGCGGAGCCACCACGTCGAAGCAGCACACTGCGGTGAAGATTCAGCCCCACTACCCCAAGACGGTGCACGTGCTGGACGCCAGCAAGTCGGTTGTGACGGTGTCGAACATGCTTGGCAACAATGAGGACGACTTCTGGGATGAGGTGCACGAGACGTACAAGGAGATCGCCGAGGACTACGTGGCCAACCTGAAGGACCGCGTCTACAAGTCGCTCTCCTTCTGCCGCGAGAACCCGTTTAAGATCGACTTCGTGGCCAACCCGCCGGCCCCTCGCCCGAACCGGCTGGGCACCATCACGATCAGCGACTACTCGCTGGAGACGATCGCCAGCCGCATTGACTGGAACCCGTTCTTTTCAGTGTGGCAGGTGCGTGGAACGTACCCCAACCGCGGTTACCCGAAGCTTTTCAACTGCCCCACCGTTGGTGCGGAGGCGAAACGCCTTTTTGAGGATGCGCAGGAGATGCTGAGGGACATCATCGCCACTCGCAGCTTCCACGCGAGGGCTGTGGTGACGCTGATGCCCGTGAACAGCGTGGGCGACGACGTTGAAATTTACAAGGACGACACGCGTAGCGAGAAGATTGGTACCTTCTATGGACTGCGCCAGCAATCGGAGAAGGAGCGTGGAGAGCCGTACCTGTGCCTCTCCGACTTTATCGCGCCGAAAGGGGTGGCCGCGGATTATCTGGGCAGCCTCGTCGTTGGCATCTTCGGCGCGGACGAGATGAGCGAGCGCTACGAGAAGGACAACGATGGCTACCGGTCCATCATGATCAAGGCTCTGGCTGATCGCTTTGCCGAGGCCTTCACCGAGGAGGTCCACCGGCTCATCCGCACAGACTACTGGGGCTACGTGGAGAAGGAGACGGCCGAGACGGCGGATCTCATCCAGATGCAGTACCAGGGCATCCGCCCAGCCCCCGGCTACCCATCCCAGCCGGACCACACGGAGATGGTCACGATGTGGCGCGTGGGAGAGGTCGAGCAGCGCACGGGCGTGAAGCTGTCCGAGTCGTACGCGATGATGCCTGCCGCGTCTGTGAGCGCCTTGGTGTTTGCCCACCCACAATCCAAGTACTTCGCCGTGGGAAAAATTCAGAAGGACCAGGTGGAGGATTACGCCGCCCGTAAAGGCTGGGACATCGAGCGTGCAGAGCAGACACTGAGCTCATCGCTGGCCTACGATTAAATGCGTGTATTCCGCTTTTGCTTTTCATTTTTGTTTGATTCTTTTGGTTTTTTTAACACTTTGCCACCTCTCGGTGTGTGTGTGTGTGTGTGTGTATGTGTGAGTATGTGAGTGTGTATCAGGAATAGGAAAGGAGAGAGCTGTTTCTCTTTTTATTGCTTCCTTTTTTTTGCAGCGACTTTTGTGACCGCCTTTTCTGTCTTCTTCGTTTGTTCGTTTGAATTCTTTGTGCTCGGCCCTGGGGCAAATCAGTGAAGTACAACACACATAATAATAACACATGGTTTTTTTTTTTTTTTTGTCACGTATGCGAAGAGCGAATTGACGCACCTGGATGAGTTGATGCGACACGGTCTGCTTATTTGTTTATTTCTTTCTGAGGCGATGAGTGCAATCCAGTTCACATGCTCACTACCTTTTTTTATTTCTTCTTTTGGAAGCGCAAAGACAAACAAAAACAAACAAAAGAGAGTAGCCCATGACAGAGTTCGATGCTATTATCTATTCGTGCGAAACGTGTGTACCATGTCGTGACTGTCTCTTCTTCTCTCCTTCTTGTGCTGGCGTGCCCCTGCTGGAGGACGCCGTAGTCTGGAGGTAACACCAACTACGAGGCAGAAAGGAAGAGAAAGAGCCGTCTTTGTTTTTCTTTTCTTCGTTTTTAGATTGTTGCCTATTTCTTTATCTGATCGTCCTTCGATGAAGGCGCGTTTAAAACAATGCGAAGTGAAAATGAAAAAAAGAGCGACGAAACAACTTTTAAAAATGTATATTCTATGCTCACACGAATGTTTGTGAGGTGCTTTGAGCTTCTTGTAGATAAATCAAAAAAAAAAAGTTTTGATATTCTTGGTAGACGCTGTCTCCAGGGCCCTGGTAGTCGCTCTTTGTTTCTTCTTGTTTGTTTCAAATGGTGCGAGTGCATGCGGACGCAGGGCTTTCACGCGCGTTTGACCGTCTTGCCAACACTACTTCAAAGTCCATGTGAACCTCAAGTTATCATTTCACCTTTCTCTTCTTCTTTTTCTACGTCGCTCCGCCGCCTCCGACGCCCTTCAACGCTCTTCTCTCTTTCCGTGAAAACATACACACACACACGCACACATACACACACACAGTCCGCCACTGCCTCCTCCTTTCAGCCAGAGAGAGGAAAGCAGCTTGCCAAAGCGCACTCAACTTGACGAGGTCTCGGCAACACTGATCACAGAGAGGGGGAGAAAAAAAAAACGCGACTCTGAGCAGTTTCATATATTTGAGAAGCCTTCTTCATTCCGGCTAGCGAGCGTCATTCCGCTGCTTAATTAACACAAAAGTAAAGCCTTTGGTGTCACAAATTGTCGAAAGTTGGCGACACATCAACTTTTAGAGAGAAAAGAAAAAAGGAAAAGTTGGCGGTACATCGCTTTATACTACAACATCATCGATCCAACTTGCTGTGCAACACATACCTAATTCTCGTAAAACGAAAATAAGTGCTGCCTGAACGTTAGGGCTAGCTGTTCACTTGCCTCTCGTTTGAAAAGCGCTCTCTAACATCATCTTTTAGCCGCCTCTGTGCAAAGAAGTGCGTTTCTTCTTCCCACCCTCGTGTCCAAGAAGTTAAAGAGCAGAAGGGTTCACGCCACATCGAGCAAAAAAACAACAACTGAAAACAAGAAGTATTGCGTGCCCATCAAAAGGAGCATCACCGATTCTGAAAGGAGCGTACACTCCACACTTCTCTTTGCGGCTCGTTATTTTCCCTTTTTCTCCTTCTCTTTGTGCTGTTGCGGCACTTTTTTTTAGTTTTTTAGATATTTGCAAACGGTAAGGAAAAAAAAAACCCGCGAGAGACGATGCTGCGCTCCACTATACGCCGCTTCGCGCCGCGCAGCAGCCGGCGTGAGGACTTGGTGTTTTCGAGCATGCATGGCTTCACGCTGCTGAAGAGGCGTCGCATCGATGATCTGCACCTTGTCGCCTATGAGTTCGAGCACGTGGCTACTGGTGCGCTGTACTACCACGTCGACGTGGATGACACCAACAACACTTTTTGCATTGGATTCCGCACGCCCGCGCTGAACAACAAGGGCGTCTCCCACGTTCTGGAGCACACAACGTTGTGCGGCAGCCAGAAGTACCCCGTACGCGACCCTTTCTTTATGATGCTGAAGCGGTCGCTGAGCTCTTTTATGAACGCGATGACGGGCTCTGACTACACGCTTTACCCGTTCTCGACAACCAACGAGAAGGACTTTCAGAACCTGCTAGACGTGTACCTCGACGCCGTCTTCCACCCTCTGCTGCGCGAGGAGGACTTCAAGCAGGAGGGTCACCGCGTTGAGCTGGAGGACAAGGCGAAGGGGGAGACCGAGGCAGAGGGCAAGGGAGAGGATGGCGAGGCGGCAAAGAGCAAAGGCACGCGACGCCTCGTGCACAACGGCGTCGTCTTCAACGAAATGCGCGGCGTCGTTTCCGATCCCAGCAACTGCTTTGTGCGGTCGCTGATGCGGACGATGCTGCCTGAGACCCACTACACGTACATCTCCGGCGGCTACCCACCAGATATCTTGAAGCTCAGCTACGTGGAGCTGCTCTTCTACCAGAAGCGCCACTACCACCCCAGCAACAGCATCACCTTCACCTACGGCAACCAGCACCCACAGCAGCACATGAAGGCCCTCAGCTCCTACTTCAAAGAATTCTCTCGTGGGGAGAGGGTGACGGTGCCGACGTTGACAGAGGCCCATCGCTTCGCAGAGCCGCAGCTGGTGCAGCTGGAGGGCCCGATGGACGCCATGGGCAACCCACAGCGGCAGAAGCGCGTCGCCGTCTCCTACGGCGTACCGGAGGAGAACAACAAACTGGAGGACATCGTGGCGCTGAGTGTGTTGGACAGCCTCCTCTCTAGCGGCCCCAGCTCACCCATGTACAAGAGCCTCATCGAGTCTCACATCGGCAGCAAGTACACACCGATGAAGGGCTACGCCTTCTACCTCTCCTCTCCCATTATAACCTACGGTGTGGCGGGCGTGGATGAGGATCGGGCGGAGGCTGAGAAGGAGGTGCTGCAGGCCGTCGAGTCGGCCCTGCGCACCGTGCAGCACGACGGCTTCGATGAACGCCGGGTTCGGTCTGTTATCTTCCAAGAGGAGTTGCAGCACCGCCACCGCTCCGCCGACTACGGCCTGAACACCTGCACGGGCCTGTGTGCGATGGGCTTGTGCCGGGCCCACAACAACCCCCTGGACTTTATTAACTGGCTGCCGCACCTGCAGCGGCTGGAGAAGGACAACGCGGCCTCGCTGCTTCCTCGGATTGAGTCGCACCTGCTGCGTAACCCCCACCGCGCCGTGGTGTCCGTGTCCGCTAAGAAGGACTACCTCAACAAGTTGCAGGAGCAGCTGAAAGACGCGGATGAGGAGCTCAACGCGGTCGCAACCGAGGCCGACAAGGACAGCATTGAAAAGGAGACAAAGGAGTGGCTTGCCCGGCTGCGTGCGCCGCAGCCGCAGGATGTGCTGCCGACGCTGCGCATTGACGACATCCCTGTTGAGTCCTTCGCCGAGCCCCTGCCAGAGCGCAGCCGACTCTCTTCCACCAACGGCGAGGTGTACACCATTGCCCACCCCACCAACGGCCTGGTGTACGTGCACGGCCTCATTCCGTTTCACACAGCGCTGACCGACGCGGTCGTTCACGGTGACCTCGCGAAGGTGCCGCAGAACTTAATGTTCGTCCAGTCGCTGATTGGCCGAACCGGCGCGGGTGCGCTCTCGTACAAGGAGCATTCGATTGCGGCGGAGCTGGCCTGCAGCGGCTTCGGATTCACGCCGCTGCTGAACGAGTCCTACCTGCACCGCGGCACCACCATCACCGGCACCGCCTACGGCTTCTACACCACAAAGGAGATGTTGAAGGAGGCGCTGGATCTGCTCCGCGCCACGCTGCTGGAGCCCCGCGTGAGCGCCGATGACACCGACGTCTACTCCCGCGCGCTATCGAACATGAAGATGGTCTGCTCCTCCACGATCCAGTCCCTGCAGAGTGAGGGCAACCGCTACGCCGTCACCCGAGCTGCGGCGGAGCTGACGAGGCGTGGGCAGCTTCGAGAGCACTGGTACGGCCTCGCGCAGTCCACGCACGCCTCGGAGGTGCTGGAGACGCTGCAGGGCGGCACCGACGCGTGTGCGGCGGCCGTCCGCGACCTCCTGACGGACTACGCCGTCTTCACCCGTGAGATGGCAGCGGCGGTGTCAAGCAGTGTGTTGTGGGCCACGTGCGAGGAGGGCCACAGGGAGGAGGTGGAGCTGCTGCTGAAGGACTTTCTCAGCGCCTTCCCGAGCGAGTCCTCGGCAGCCAAAACGCACCTGTTTCTTCCCCCGCGTGAGGTGACGGCGGGCATGCAGCGCATCGACAAGAAGCTGCCCATCGACACTTCCTTCGTCGGCCTCGCCATGCCTAACCAGCTGACTTGGGCCCACCCAGACCAGGCCCGGGTGCGTGTGGCGGTGCTGCTGCTGTGCAACGAGTACCTGCACCGCCGCGTGCGGGAGGAGGGCGGCGCCTACGGCTCCAACTGCGCGGCAACGCTGCGTGGCGAGGTGGGTGGCATCTCCATGTCCAGCTACCGCGACCCCAACCCTGAGCTGACCACCAAGGCCTTTCTGGAGGCCGGCGACTGGCTGAGCGACGCCAAGAACGTCACGGCCGCCAGCGTCAACGAGGCGAAGTTGCGGCTCTTTGCCTCCATTGACGCCCCATACGCGGCGGACTCGTACGGGGAGGCGTACTTCTACAACGATGTGCGGCAGCCGACCAAGCAGATGATGCGCGACGCCCTGCTGTCCGTCACTCCGCAAGACGTCATGGCCGTCGCACACTACTTCAAGCCGGCCGGCAAGCCCACGATGGTGTGCGTACTGCAGCCTATGGGCGACGCGGCGCCAGAAGCCACCGTCTGATCGTCGTAGAGGTCGTGTGTGATCATTCCATTAAGTTACATGAGAAAGCCTGGTGCGTGGGTTAGAGTGCAGAAAGATGCTTGCGCTCGCGTTCAGTTTCCCTTCTATGCGCAAGAACCTACCTGCCGCAGTTATTGAAGCTCCTTTCCCCTGGCCCAGTGAGCGACTCTATCCCACGTTTCTACCGCACGAAAGCGGATGAGGCAGACACGCATACGCAAATCTGCCTAATTCACCAGTCAACCAGCATTTAGTATTCTTATTTTTCTTTCCCTCTCCTTTTGCTCTCCAGCTCAACTCACATCCTATTTGTTTGTTTTCCCTCGAATGTTAAACCTAATTTTGCTTATAGCATCCGTTAAGAAAGAAAAAATCAAACGGGTTTTTCTTTTCCTCTACCCTGAGATGCTGCTTGCTGGCGCGTTTTCACCCCGACACTTCCATATATGTGCGTGTCTGTGTGTCAATGTTGTAAAGTGGTTGTGTCTTCTTTCGTAGTGTTCACACGTGACAGCTGGCGCCAGTGCTGAACCTCAAAAAGAAAAAAAAAACCTTCGTCTTCGATTGGACCTAAACAAGATGTAGCGGTGTGTACGTTTATGCGCACGTGCTTTTTTTTTCCTACGCTAAAAACTGATGCAGGTCGGCGCAGTTGTACCAAAGAGCTTTGCGATCTACGCAAGCACATGTAGAAACGTTAATGGTGAGCACAGAAAGCCGCTGCGTCGCATCGCTGCTCTGTGCTGGCAGCCTCTACGAGTTCACCAAGAGACGACGATTCATTGCAGCCCCCCCCCCCCCTTTGTATTCGTCTTATTTGTGGTGTGTTTTCACTGCTCTCTACCCCGATGACTACCCTTCACGAAAGCCTTTGGCGTCTTTAAGAGGACCCTCTTCTTCTCGCTCAATCCGCTCCTACGTTTCTTTCTTTCTCACTCTCTCTCTCTTCTTCACTTTGTCTGTGCTGATGGCCGCTACGCTCAGCCACACATCTTCCCTTGTGCCCGTACAAGATAATTCAAGGAAAGTACAGGTACGGAATCAGCTATCCTTCCCATCCTTACCTATTATTCTTACCCGGCGCTTTTGTGTATTGCCGCTGCTGCTGCTGTTGTTGTTGTCGCCGCTGCAGCTGAGCGCACTGTCAAAGCACGCCTTCTGCCATTTTTTTTTCTCCCCCTTTACCTAGCGACAGTCGCCGGTAGGTTAGACAACTCATTGCATCGCTCGCGATACTATTGCTTTCGCCTCCACCAGTACAAAAGCCCTTTGCAACTCAGTGCATTCTAAGGCTTTGGAGTCTTGGTTTTCCTTTAATATTGCTTTTGTTATTAATAAGTTTTCCTTTCCATTCTCTTCTCTTCACGTTCTCGCCAGCTGTTTTTTTTTTTTCTCTTCTCTTTTCTACAACCTTTCTCTCTCTCTCTCTCTACTCCTGTAGTGCCACAATCCTCGACGCGATTGGCTAGTAGGGAGTACGCGAAAACAATAAACCCTGCTCGTTCTTCCTGCGCTACTGGCAAATAACACATAGAGAAGAGAATTCTGCTATACCTTGGCTGATTGTTTCTTTGTTGTTGTTGTTGTATGTGTGTGTGTATACTGTCAAGCTTCACCCAACTACAACTACTGAATATCGTTTCATTGTCTTCTCTCCATGTCCAATACCACGTCTGTCTACTCCAGCAGCAGCCGTGAGGAGCACGAGGCTGCCGTCACGTCGAATGCCCCGCACGAGCCCTTCGGGGTGTCGGGAGTGGTACAGTCCAGCGACAACGTTGATGGGCAGAAGGCCGCTCAGCTTTCTCCGCCTGCGGAGGAAGGGGTCGAGCTGACAGCCAAAGGCGCGGAGGACGGTGCGTCCTTCGTTGGATATATCGCGCGTGGCCGCCGCTCGCGTCTGCGGTCGGCGCCGTCGATTCCGTCCTTCGTCGCCCCGGCTGCCGAGGCGACGGAGCCGCCGCCGTTGGTGGTGCAGATGCACCGCGACGTGGAGGAGGAGGGCTTCACCTACGCGCAGCTGTGGCGTGTCCGCTACAATCTCATCTCCCCCATTTACATAGCCCTCAAGACCGCCGCTCTGGTGACGCTGCCGCTGTGCATTCTGTGCTTCAGCGATGCCACCAAGGCGCGCTTCACGGCAGGGTCGCTGATGGCGGTGGTGGGGACGGCCAACACGAAGCTGTATCTCGGACAGCAGATCGCAGGCAGCGTTCTCATTCTTCAAGGGGCTGTGTGGATTGTGCTGTGGGGCACCATCGTTGCCGCACTCAACATGACAGCGCATCCAGCCGCGTGGTGGGGTATGGCCTTCACCGCCATCGTCTTCGTCTCCTTCTTCACCAACTTCCGCTCGCGACGGCTTCTCATGAGCTACACGGTTATCGCCATGCAGCTCGTGCGCTCCTCTGGTAGCCAGAGCACAGGTGTTGCGGCCAACGCTGGCGGTGATTTAATGCTCGCGGTGTGCTTTGCGATGTTTCAAGCATTTGTACCCTACCCGATGCTGATGTCGCGGCGCAGCGACGAGGTCTTCAAGCGATCGTGGAAGCAGGTGGCCGGCATCTGCCACGACCTCCGTGCGGGCGTGTGGTCGGGTCGCGCCTTCTCAGGCAATGTGGCAGCCTCAGAGGTGGCCTGTGATGAGCTTGGCGCTACCGTGAAGAGCATCCCCGGCTTGCTCTTCTTCATCTCCTACGAGCCTTTTGAGCGAAGTCTTTACAACCAGCTGCGGAATGAGCGGCTGACGCTGCTGAAGCGGTTGCTGGTACTCCTCAACGCCACGTGCACTGGCGCACGCGTCTTCACCTCGATGTCCTCCAGCGAGACTCGAGACGCGCAGGTGCGGTGGAAGAAGATTCTGCAAGAACCGGTGGACGAGTTTATCGCAGCGCTGCAGGCCACCATGAACGAACTGGGCGAGTCCCTCGTGCCCTCCGAGACCATCAAGCGTGTCCCGTTCGAGCAGCTTCAGCAGAAGAAGGACACGCTGCTGCGCGCGTTGCAGTCTTGCAGGCGCTACGTCGCCACAACGGAGGCAGACACTACAGACGCACCCGCCTTCTACTCCTTCTTGTACTTTCACTTGCTGCTGGCACTGCAGGCTGATGAGCTCCACACCTTCGCCGAGCAGCTCGCCGCCTTCGACCCCAGCAAGTACAAGAGCACGTGGCGGCGCTGTTTTGAGTTTTTCTTTCTCGATTTTTGGAACGACTTCCGCTACAAGCTGCTGGGCCGCCTGACGTTGCGCACCAAGGCGGATGTGCAGAATTTCAAAGACGGTATCAAGCTGGCCTGCGCGTATTTGGTCGCAGCTGCTTTCACCATGAAGCTGAACGCAGAGGACACGACGGATACGTACTTCTTTGGCATGTCCATCATCCTCGGCATGGGCCTGCCCACCGCGGCGGAGTCCATTGAGATCGGCGTCCACCGCATCACCGGCATGGCCTACGCCCTTGTGATCGGGTATATCGCGCGGTGGAAAACACACGCCTTCGTGCAGGAGATCGCGGTCGTCGTCTGCGGCTCCTTCATCGCGCTGTGCTTCCGTGACAACCTCCGCTACACGCACGTTGCGTGGTACGCCAGCTTCATCGCCCCCGCGGCCTACGGCATCTCCCACAACCGCGTCACAATGATAGCCCGCGTGGTGGACAACTGCTTTGCCGTGATGGCGTACTTCATCATCTGCACGATGATGTTTCCCATCAACCCGTACCGTGTGCTGTGGAACAAGCGCTCGCTAGCGGAGAAGAAGATGTCGGATGTGATCACGATCCTCGCCACGGTGGACGGTACGGTAGGCGGACATGAGCCGGTGGACGTCGTGCGTGCGCGTCTCGCCATCGTCTCCGACAACTTGCGCGCCATCAACGATTTGGTTAACCAGTCGCAGCAGTGGGTGTTGATTTGCGCCAAGGAGCCCTCGCTGATTGGGAAGCCCTTCCCCACCGAGCAGGTGCAGCGCATGCAGATGCTGCTGCAGCACATTTGTGCCGGACTGGAGATTTGGCTCTTTGGGCTGCAGCTGCTGCACCGCCCACGCGCCGCGCCACCGCACCCGATCATTGTGAAGATGCTGAACGCAGTGCGGCCGCTGCTACTGGACTTGGAGGTGGCCAGCCGCGTCGTCTTCCAGGATCTCATCAACGCCGTGAACATGCCGCTCGAGTGGACGGTGGAGAAGTCCGTGAAGCGCTTTAGTGACTTCGTGCTCATCAAAGGCATGTTAGACGCCGCCTTCTATGAGCTGCACAAGGACATGATCCTGACGCAGAACCGGACGATGCGGCGCGCCATGACGAGAAGCGGCGTGCGCGAGGAAAGTGGACTCGTGTCGCGCTCCGTCATCCAGCAGGACGCCGACAACGTGCGCGTTGTTCCCGGTTACGCCGACAACGCCACCAACGTGTACTCCCTGACTGTGGATGAGAGCCAAAGCTTTGACACCAACCAGGAGAGAGGCAACAGAGGCGTGCCGTCGCAGCTCTTGTCGGACGGCGAGTCCCCAACGCCGGCGGACATGAAGCGCTCCTTCAACCTCAGTTTCCGTGCCCCGACCGGCAATCTGCCCATCGACGTCGACGTGACGGCCTTCACGATCGTCATCTCCTCCGTCGCGGCTCTCACGGCCTCGCTCGAGCAGATGGTTCCGTACATGAAGGCCACCAACGGCTTTGTGCGGTCGCGAAGTGCGCAGCCCTTCACCATCAAGCAGTTCTTCCTGTGCCAGACGTAGACGAGGAGAACAGCGAAAAAAACGGAAAGAAGGAAATAGAAATTCAGAGGCTAGACAGTGAAGGGCGGGTGCTCTCTCCTCCCTGGCACGTTTTTCCTTTTGTTTCTGTAAAAGAAAAAATTCCACTTTCTTATACAAAAAAAACGAAAATACAAAATTAACATACCGTACGAAACCATTAGATTCACACTGGAGGGGGCTCGCATTAAATCTGATGCTTACAGCCGACCGTGTTGCTTTCTTTTCAAATTATATTTATTCCGTTTCTTTTGTAAAGCAATTTTATACTTCCACAATCTGTTAAACCGCGCCTTTACTTGGCCTTCACTAGCGCATACACGCACTCTCGTGTCAGATAAAGAAAGTTGAGCGAATGGAAATGTAGAATGAACGAGGTGCATCTGAGGAGCTTGTCCTCTTCCCTTGAAAGCTGGAACGGCTATGCTCGTCATCCTGGTCAAATATCTGTTAGAAAAATATAGGCACTGTATATTGACACCATGTAGAGGAGCACGTAGGTGTGGGCTCTGGAATAGTGGGTGCGAGTAGACAACACAGCATGGAGCCTACCTTAGAGAACTCCGTAGCTGCAACCCCGTTTCGCGGCTCAATGGAAGAAAAAAGAAAATCACGTCAATGACATACTGCTGCCCTTCATCTTCTCTTTGACAACATATTATTGTTATTGTTATTATTATCATTATTATTTTTGGCCCGCACATATTCTCGCAAAAAAGCTTCTTGATTTAATCAAACCAATTCCTTTGTGTTGTCTCTATATATATATATCAAATCGCTCGAAGAGATTTGACGTTCACCAATCCCGCTCACTTCTTCTGCATAAAAAAAAAAGAGCAACAAAGCAAAAAAAATGTACGGCGGCCGTTTCCTCGCCTCCACGCGTCATGCTAGGAGCTCTCTCCTTCGTTTACGAGGGCCACGCTACCCGCTGCTGCAGCTGCGCAGCCACACCGCGCCGGCCAACGCAGCTGGACGTACCCCGATCTCTCTCTCATTATCCTCCACAACTCTCTGGTCGGCCTGCGTGCCCTTACCGACAGCAACTACATCATCGTCATCGTCGCCGCTGGTGTGCTTGCCAACTCTCTCTTCTAGGCGGCAGCGCGCTGGGTGGGCGACGTTTTGTGGGTGGTGCGTTGGGGTTGGGATGTGTGTGCTGGTGGGTGCGGGTGTGGCCTTCTGCCGGCCTTACGACACACCGCCGTACCTCATTCCGTACTACCTGCGTGATGTCCGCTCTCGCTTCCAGCACTACGCCTCGGTGCGGAAGCGCAAGGGCGGTCCCCTGTACATGACAGTGGAAGACTTCGTCTTGGCCCTGCTAGCCTCTCCAGAGAAGGCGCTGCCCGACCGCGCCATCGTGGCCGACCTGCAGCGCCTCTTCAAGTCGATGGACGCCAACGGGGACGGCTACATAAGCTTCCCAGAGTTTCGATTTCTGATGAGTCTCCTCACGAGCGACCCGCAGGAGGTCGCCACGCTCTTTCGCATTGTCGACGTGGACGGGGTCGGGGCCGTGGCGCTGGAGGACTTCGCCAACGTGCTGCGCGGTGTCACGAAGGACGAAGCGGTGGTGCGGTCACTGCTGAAGCCCTCGACGCGGCGCAACGGCGTGGTGCGTGCGCTCTTCGGGGACAGCGCGAACCCGCGCAAGTGCTCATTCGAGGAGCTCGACAACGTCATCCACAACATCCGCACGGAGGTGTGGAAGGCCGAGTTCCGTCAGTACGACGTGGAGAAGAGCGATCGAGTCACGGCGGAGGAGTTCGCTGAGCTGATTGCGCACCAAGTCTTGGGCTCTCACCTGCCCTACTACCTGGTGAACAACATCCGCAAGATGCGCGGGACCGGTGATGTTGTGACGTTGGACATGTGGCTCGGCCTGAACGAAGTGATGCTGCACGCCGGCGAGTTGTCCACCAATGTGGAGATGCTGTCGAGCAGTGGGATGGCCATTACCAAGCCCGACTTCCGTCGTCTGATGCGCATCGCGGAGATGCCCACGCTGCCGCAGGAGACGGTGGACCTCGTCTTTGCTGTGTTTGACAAGAACAACGACGGCACGATGGAGATGGACGAGTTCTTGTTCATTATGCGGAAAAAGGTAAGCTACCACTACAGTGCGCCACCGCGTGACCGCAAGACGCTGCCGCAGCGCTTCCTTGAGTGTGCCGGGGCCGCACTGACCGAAGCACAGCTCTGAGTGGTATGCGAAGGGAAAGAGTAGGTATACATACATATATATATGAGAGGAGGAAGGAGAGTGAGCGTTGACTCTCCTATATTGTGTTTTTCTTGTTCTTTGCAGATCTATAATTGTATCCCTCCCCGTCCAAGTTGTTCGACAGCATGTAGACTACCAAATAATAATAATAATAATAATGAGACAGCGAGTGGGACCGAGTGGCCAATGAGTACGGCGGCGTTGTGCGCTGTGTCAAGCTCATTGCCATGAACTAGAGCACCGAAACACGCAGCATGTACGTTGTCCGTATGACTTATATGTACCCCCTTTTTCTGCTTCTGTGGCCGTGGACGATGCCCTGACTTCTCCTTTACTTGCGCACGAAGATGTTCCAGCTGCCTAGGCAGTTCCACATACTATATGTTGAGCAACAGCAGAAAGTGGTGTCTTCAAGCGTGCGTCGTATATTCCCCCACCTCTATCTCTTGCTCCGCGCTTCTCTCTCACAATGTGTATATACACATTTAAATTATATATGTGCTCATGTACGTTAAAGCAAGCGAAAAGAGAAGGACTTTGTTTGATGCCCTACATTAGTGCCGTCTCTTGCCCTCTCTCCGTTGCTGCTGGTGTTTATTTTATTGAACTCACTTTGTTCGCTTTTTCTTTTCTGTAGCTGTGTGTTGTTGCTGTTGCTGTTGCTTTCTTATAGCAGCTCATTTGTTCTGCGCTGACTATTCTATCGTCTAAAGCTGTGTCCCGCAAACCTGTTCTTTTTCATTTTTGTCAGTGTATACTTTAATATTTATATTAAAGTTGTCGTTGCTGCTGTTTAAGCGTCGTCCAAGACTACGCAACCGCGAGTTGAGCGTGCCCGCCACACTCACCTCTTTGTATCATTGTTCTCTCTTTTTTTTTTTCAGTCTCCTTTATTAGAAGCGCCGGCCTATTTGGAAAATTAAAACAGCAACATTTCCCCTTTAAAGCGCTAGGTAATATAAACATACATATCTTTGTGTTCAGTGCCCCCTCCCTGTTTCTCTCTCATGACCCACCATCTGACGAATGCGGAGGTGGAGAACAAGGTGGCCTTCCTCGTGCAGCTGAACGCTTTGCTGACCCAAGTCAGCTCCGTCGTTTGCAATGCCGCGTTGGGCAGCGCGCAGAAGGCAAAGTTGGGCGACTTACGAGTTGCCACAGAGACGTGGCTGAAAGACGTCGGCACCGTCGGTGCCCCCCGCCCCTCAATCACGTCGAGCAATCCAACCGCTAGCTCCCCAGTGACAGCCGCAGCGCCGCCGTCCGCAACCGCCGCAGCCACTCCGATAGCGGAGGCTGCTGCGGCTGATGGCGACGGTGACATCAAACACGGAGGCACTCCACACAGCACTGCTGCGGCAAGCGCGAAGGAGTCGCCCGCACCATCGACGAAGGAGGGTGCAGCAGCGGCGGCGGTGGTGCCCGGCGGGTCCTCCTCCTTTACCGCGGACGTCGCCAGCACGCACTCCGTGACGGATGGACGGAATTTGATCGACCTCGTCGGTTACCTGCGACTGCTGTTTGACAACGACGTCCCAGAGCGGACGCGGCTGCAGGCTTTTGGAAAGAGCCTCGTGCGTCTTCTCATGGTGCGGTGCTGCTCCACCATCATGGCCTCGCTGCAGCACGTAGTGCATCAGACTTACGCAGTGCCGTCCGAGGACCACGTGACAAAGGCGGTAGCGTCGGCCACACACGCCCTTGAGCCGTCAGAGGAGTGTGTTAAGGAGGCGCTCGACGAGCAAGAACCAAACAGCGCGGCGGCAACTGCGCAAGAGTCTTCCTCCTCGGCAGCTCACGCAGAGGCGCAGGTCGAGGGAGTGAAGTCCGATAAGGTGGACATCTTCGTGGAACTTGCGCGCGAGATCAACGTGGCAACGAAGGCGCTGCTGGGCTGCGTACAACTCGTGACGACCAACGCGGTGCCGTCCGACGCGGCGAGCGCGCGTTTCCCAATGCAGATGTGCGTCGACGTGGTGAAGCAGACACGCCGTGCGCTGCTGTACTTCCAGTCTCGCATTGAGAAGGAGGAGTTGTTTGTGTTGCGCAACCACATCCTCTCCGCCTGCACCGCAGCCGCGACGACCCCCACGGACACGGCTGAGGCGCCGCAGTCGTTGGAGGACGTGGACGCGGTGCAGGAGGCGCTGCAGCAAGAGTCAGCCGAGGACGTCGCCGCGCACGTGCGTGACCGGGCTGTTGTGATTGAGCAGCTGTGGGGGCCCTCGCTGACCCACAGCGTCCGCCACATCGGTGACGTCGTCGACCCCGCCGTCAAATTTCTTGTGGCGGTCGCCGGCGTGCGCGCAGAGGGGGCTCCGGCGGCGATGGTGGGCCTGAAGAAGGACGCAGCGCACGACCTCTTCGCCCTCTGCGGGGTGGCCTCCGCCGCAGGGACGCCGCTGTCCAGCAATGGGGCTGGGCGTGGTGGCAGCAGCGGCGGCGCCGCGGGTGGCGGTAGTCTGACGCGACCAGCCTCCAACGGAGAGCTGCCCTCCTTTGCAACTGCTGGTGGTGGTGGTGGTGGCGGTGGCGGCGGCGTCGTGGCTTCTCCAGTGAGTGTGAGCAGTGTGACGTCGCCCGCCTGGCGTGCGGCGGCTGGGGAGGTGCTGATGAGGCTCGGCAGCAGCTACACGGCAGACTATTTAGCCTCTACGGCGCGGTGCTGTGGCGACAACAATGAAGGCCAGCTTCTTGCTACCCGGCTGCTGGCGGACATGCTAGACTACGTCTCCGCGCACGACGTGCCGCTGCTGCGGTGTGTGCTGCGGTCCAGTCGCTGGAGTCAGCCGCTGTACGAGGGCATCCTCAACTGCGTGGTCTCGATCCAGCCCGGCGTGCTCGCGGCAGGCCTGGACGCGCTGCGGCGACTCACCATGCACTGCCCCAATGAGCTAGGACAGGAGGTCGGCTACCTGTACAGCAACGTGGTGCTGCGCCTGCTGGAGTCGTCGAACAGTCCGCACTACGTAAAGCGGACCATCGTCCTGCACTTCCTCACGGCGCTGCTCAGTCACACCAGCACCGTGCCCGCCAGCCCCGCTGCGGGCGAGGGTGTGCGGGAGGTCCCACTTGTCCTGCACCTCTACCGCCTCTACGACCTCAACGTCCACGCCCATCAGCTGAACTTCGTGCAACAGCTCACCAGCGCTCTTTCCCGTATTGTGCGGGCAGCACCGAAGGAGGACTTCACGCAGGACGCCGCGGTGCAAGACCAGCTGCGACGGTATCAGGAGGTGGCTGCGGTGGCGGAGGCCTCGGCGACCGCGTCCCGGCGAGCCAGCGAGGCGACGCACACAACGACAGCAGCAACGGCAACGACCAACAACACTGTCAGCACCGACAGCGCATCCGCGGATGCGGCGACGTCCTCGGCCGCGCTCTCAGCCACATTGGCATCGCTGTCGCTCCCCTCTATGGCCCTGCACGGCCTCGTGCGTATTGTGGAGCTGCTCACCACCCAGGCCCCTCCCGAAGATGAAACGGGGCGTGACGTGCTGGCTGCCCTGCCGACCGTGCAGAGCCGCGAGTGGAAGCTGAAGGAGCAGCAGCAGGTGGATCTCTTCAACGCCTCCCCCAAGAAGGCGGTGTACAAGATGTTCAACGTCACCGCAGAGGAGAACGCCATCCCAGAAGAGCACAGCGACTTCGCCAGCCAGTGGGACCACACCCGCATCCCACCGATGCCGTCCGCCGAGACAGCAGCGAAGGTGGAGGAGGTGGCGGACTTCCTCACCAGCATCAGCTCCCTCGACCCAGAGGCCGTCGCGGAGTTCGTGACGTCGCCAGCCGTGTTCCCCCTGCACGTGTGCACGGCCTATCTCAGCCGCCTCCCCCTGGCAGGCCGCAGCGTCTTGGAGGCCATCAGCGAGCTTCTCATGCGCGTGCAGCTGCCGAAGGAGGGTCAGCGTATTGAGCGTTTGCTGGAGTACTTCTCCGCCGCCTACTTCGAGGCGAACAACGTCCCTGGCATCGACAGCGACGTCTTTCCCTTCAAGAACGACACGGCGGTCTTTATTGTGGTGGTGGCCACGGTTATGCTCAACACGAACATCCACAACCCGTCGGCCGGCATGCGGCTTGACTTGAAGTCCTTTCGCGGACAGCTGCGCCGCTGCAATGACGGTGGAAGCTTCAGTGATGCCTTTGTGGACGACATCTTCTTCAGCATCAGCACCCACCCGCTGGAGAGCATCAAGTCGATCTCGCCGGACGCAAGCGCCAACGCCGACAGCGCCAGCCGCGGCGCCTTCGACATCTTCTTCGTCTCGCAGGAGGAGAAACGGCAGCTGGCCTTTGGGGTGGAGCGGCAGCGCATGGTGAGCGAGACGCGGCAGCTGCTGTTGCTTCGCACGCGGCAGGAGCCCTGCGTGCCTATGTCGCCGGAGTGGTGGTGCGCCGCTGCGCGCGATTTCTTTCTCAGCACCTGGTCGGCGGTGTGCGCTGTCTTCGGTCCCGCGATGTACGAGGGAACTTCCGCGCCGTCGCCGGTGCTGCTGCAGTGCGTGCGAGGTCTGCAGTCGCTGCTGTGCACCGCCGCCGCCTTCGACCTTCCGACGGAGTGCACTGTGACGCTGTTGACGCTGCTCCGCATGGCCGAGTCCACCCCTGTTCGTGCACATTGCCGTCGTGCCGTGTTGGTGGTGGCCGCCACGTCGTACGCCGCCCACTTCCCGGTGCGGTGTTGGGTGGCGGTGTGCCAGCTGATGTTAGAGCTCCGGCTGAGCGCCACCTCGGCCGCACCTCCGCTGGTCGAGGACGTCTTTACGCGCATGGAGAGCCTCACCCGGCTGAGCGTCGAGGCGGACGAGACCCGCGCAGCCGCAGCCGCAGCGGCGGAGGCGTCGCCATCATCGTCTTCATCGGTGCCGCTTTCGGCGGGCGCTGCGGACACGCCAACCGAGGCGATTCATCGCGTGCTGGAGGGCGTCATGACCACCATTGGCGGGTACGCCGTGGGGGACGTGGCGAACATGTCCGCCGCCCTCGTGTTGCTGCGACGCGCGCTGGAGTTCACGCGCATCATCCACGGCAAGCGCGCCGCCAACGTTGTGTACTACGTTAACATTCGCGACTTTGCGGAGGTGGTGGTGCCGGCGTACGTGGAGCTCATCAAGAAGCACAGCATGAGCGATGAGGGACTGCAGGTGCTGTTCGAGTGCCTCGTCGAAATTCTGTGCACAATGTGGCTATCGTACTCCACACGCCGCGTGACGGCCCCTGCGCGTCTGTGCAGCAGCCACGCAAGTGGCGGCGCGAGTGACGACAGTCTCGACGAGGCGCAGCATCAGCAGAAGGCACCTGCAACCATCACGGTGGATACGGCCCCTGCTGGCTTTGCACGCTGCTTCCGTTGCCTGCGCAGCATCTACGACGTCACGTTGGCCGCCCCCGCCGACGGGTCCTTCACGCTGCTGCAGATGCATGTATTGCAGGCCGTGAAGGAGGTGCTTACCCGCACCGCCCACGCGGCCGAGGTGACGTCCGATGCGCAGCACCTCTCTCTTTACACAATGGTGGCCTCGTGGCAGCTGGCGCTCTACCCGCTTGGGATGGCGCTGTGCGATCGACGGACCACCTCCACCGAGGCCGGCAGCCTCGCCCTGTTGGTGCTGCGCAAGCTGGTGGCGACCTGCGGGGGCACCGGCGGCACCTCCTCGGACCGACTACCACCACAGGTGCGGGGAGCACTGCTCTGGCTGCTGGCCCAACTCGCCTACATGGGCGGCATGTGCGGCGACGTCGATGGCGCGCAGGTCTGCGTGGCGCTGCTCAGCAGCATCTGCACCACCACCCTTGCCATGTCCCTCGCCGCGTCCTCGCCTGCTGCGTTGTGCGCTGCCGGGCCGTCGTCGCCCCTCGCCGCATTAACGGACGCCGACGTGGCGGTCTTCGCGCAGGCGGTAGCGGCGCGGGACCCGCTGACGCAGCAGGTGGTGTCCGCCATCGAAGACGGCCCCGAGTACGTGGTGCGTCAGACGCTGGCTCGGCTGGGACTGCTACTGCGCTGTGAGCGGGAGCAGACGCGCGGAGAGGTGGTGCATCAGCTGCGTACCCTCTCCCTGCAGATGCGGGCAGCGCAGGTGCAAGCCTTCGCGATGGATCTCGCGGAGGTGGTACTCGAGGGCGCCATTGGCCACGCAGCTCACCACCACAAGACGCCCATCACCCACACCAGCCTCATCCCTTTCTTGTTCTACCAGATGCCGGTGCCCGCCTCGATGCGACGCTGCTCGCGCAACGCCTTCCGCGCCACCCTGCCGGCCGCACTCGGTTTCCTCTCCAGTGAACTTCTCTCCGGGCTGGGCGGCGAGGCGCTGGCCACCACGGCGGAGAGCGTCATGCAGCGCTGCCTCGTCCCCATCCTGCTCAGCCCTAACAGCCCCTACCAGAGTCGATTCCTCGCCGTCCGCTGCCTCTCGCAGTGCATCGCCGGCTGTCTACCTCAGAGTGGCGAGACCCCGCCGACCCCGCGACTGGCGCGGTGCGTGCTCGACTGCATCTCCATCAGCCTCTACGTCGTGCAGGTGCCCCTCGCCTCCGTCGTGCCGCCGCACTCCGTTTTTGTGGGTCGGCGCTGGCTCAATGGGCCGCCCCCCACCGCAGAGGCCGCGTGGGCGGCGTATGACGCGGCAGCTGCACGGACAGTGCGCATGATGGACACGGCGGAGCCGGAGTGGGTGGTGCGTGGCACAGAGCAGAGTGCAGCAGCAGCGAGCGTTACGCCGGCTGCTGAGGAGGACACAAACGCGCCACCACCGAGCCGCAGCAACAAGACGAGTGGGCATAATGGTGGCAGCGGCGGTGTGGCTGCTCTCCTTCCCGATGAGCCGCTGATCGAGTACGTGAACCTTCTCGCGCAGGTGCTGGCCGGCGTGCCGAAGGAGCTGCTCAGCGTCGTGACAAGTGCGCGGGCGGAGGCGCCACCGTCCGTGCGCGATGCATCGGCTCCTTCGCTGGCAACGTGGGCCCTCCCGCGGACCTCGGTGTTGGTGCTGCTGCAACTGACGCTGCAGGCTGCCGGCACCCTCTTCGCTCTGCTCTGGCGCATCAACCACCCCTACGAGGTCGAGCAGTATGCCCTGGGCAGCGTCGAACTCGGTCGCGAGGCTCCGGCGCTGATCCGCAACGGTGGCCTCCTGCCCCACGCCGCCATTCGCAGCGTTCTGCAGTGCTACGTGGAGCTCTCCATGCTCTCCGCCGACTACCCCACCACCGACGTGCTGGCCTCCACCACCGACATCATCGAGGGTATCCGTCAAGTGCAGACAGCTGCCCAGCCCACCGCTGGCACCTCCGCTGCGTCCACAGCGGACGGCAGAGCCTCTCTGGCCGCCGACGCGGCGTCGCTGCAGCGCCTCTCCCCACAGGAGCAGCAGCATGTCCGCACGTGCAACTCGGGCATGTACCAGCAGCTGGCCGCCGTGCTGGGCTACCTTGTGCGGCTCCTGACGGGGCAGTCGACGGGTGCGACGACATCCACCGCGGCGGCTGCGGCGTCGTCGACGCCGGGGTGGGCGGCTCGCAAGGAGGCCTTCGAGACCATGGCCATGCACCCACAATTCTTTTCCTCCCTCGTGTCCTTGCTGACGCCCACAGCGGGTACCCTCATCGTCACGGTGCGGGATTACTTCGCGTGGTACATCACGCGCGCCAAGCTGCTCCCCGTACCCCTCATCGATGCCAAGGCGGAAGCTGCGGCAACGGCCGCGACCGAGGAAGGGGCGGCGAGCGCTGCGGTGGACGAGCATGGCACGCCTCCGTTGTTGGAGAATGGCGGCAGTTGCAGCAATGGACACGCGCACACAAAAGCCAGCGGCGTTGCCGCGTCAACGGCGGACGCTGTCACGGTGGCGGAGTCGGTGTCGCGAAACGGCATTTCCAAAGTGGCGGAAGCGGGCGACGACGCCGACGGGGAGGAGTCTCTGCTGTAGTCGCATTCAAGCCTGAACTGCAGCCTGGAGCAGCTTCGCAATGCGAGGTTGTACATGCGATACGTGTGTGTGTTGTGGCAAACCAGGTATCTTTTTGTGAGGATGCGAAGGATATGTCAGTACGTGAATGATTGTGCGTGCTTCTTATTATTTGTGAGCTAAGTGCAGGTTTATCATTAGGCGATCCTGCTTTCTTCCAACATGTTTGTTATTTCTGTGTGAATAGCTTTTTCGTTTTCACCATACTCTTTTCTTATTGTTTGTTTGTTTGTTTCCATCTCCTTTGAACGTTATCGCTTATGTTGTTGCTTCTTCTATTGACCATTGTACTGTCTGTGGGTTCTCTTTTCGTTCTTCCTCAGCGTGAAAAAAAAAAAAAGAGATCGGCTGAAACAAATGTGTGCATCTGTCTTGTCAAAAAGGAAGCGCAGCAACTATCGTCACGTTATCTCAGAGTATCCGGTCGCACCTTTCCCTTTTTTGAAAATTGAAACGTCAGTGCCGCTCCTTCTTTCCTGCGAGATATTTAAAAAAAGAAACTTTTTTCTCTACAGCTCCCCGGAGCATACTTCAACGTTGTTGTATAATTGTATGTGGAGATGTACTGTGTGGAGACTGTGCCAGGGCAGCTGGTGGGTCGTACGTGGGATGTTTTCTCTTCCCCGCACTCACTGACACACACACACACGCTTTCGTGACACAGCCGCAAAACAAAACATTAAATCCAAATCATTTTTGTTGCTGCCTACGTCTTTTCTTTTTTTTCCTCGTCCTCCGCTTTTCTCCTCCCTTTTCAAAGCCGCCTTCCCTTAATGGAGGCCCCTCAAATATAAATACTAATTTTCTACGTGTTTTGTCACTTCTGTTGTTGTCTGAATGGCCGGCCCTGGGGTGCTTCCACTGCGAATCGCTGTTGCTCTCTCCGGCGGGGTCGACAGCGCCGTGGCCGCCCTTCTTCTCCGCCGCTGTGTCCACACCGAAGCTGATGTGGAGGCGCTCCGCTGCTTCGGCACCACAACGGCACCTCCACCCACACTCTCATCGCTGAAGGCTGCCGTCGACGCGGGAACGTCTCTCTGCCACTTGCTGCCTCACCGCACTCAAGCACAGCTGCGTGCGGCTGCAGCGGTGCATGGCACCTGTCGTCCAGTGGTGGAGTACTACCCCTTCTACATACGCAGCTGGTATGACATGGACGCCCCACATGGGTGGTGTGAGCGATCGCAGAGGGATTACCATGATGCACAGCGTGTGGCTCACGCCCTGCAGCTGCTCCCGTGCACGACCTCGCTGCCTATCCTCGACTTCGCGCAGGAGTACGCCGCGCAGTGCTTCCAACGCATGCTGCACGCCTACGCCGCAGGGCACACGCTCAACGTGGACGTGCTGTGCAACGAGCATATTAAGTTCGGCGCAGTGACGCGGGCTCTGCAGGTTGTGCAGGCGTTCTCACCCGCAGCGGATAAAGAGCGGGGGCAGCCGCCAGAGCAGCAGCAGCAGCTGCAACGGCGGACATTGCTGGCAACTGGCCACTACGCGCGGACGTGGTGCATGCCGACATCCCCCGTGTCCGCGCAGCAGCCACCAGCGTTGCTGCTGCAGCCCTGCTCAGCTGGTCACGACCTTAATGATCAGACACACTTCCTCGCGCGCGTTTCGCCCTGCACGCTTGCGGGTGCGCTCTTTCCGCTGGGCCATCTCTTTCGCAGTAAAGCAGATGTCCGAGCGGTGGCTCAACGTCACCTCAGCGCTGACAGCAGCGTGTCGCACATCGCGTCAAAGCGCACCAGCACTGGTATTTGCTTCGTGGGCCCACCCCCCGCCTCAGCCGCTCGTAGGGACGTGAACGTTACGGAAGAGAGTAGGAAGCGCGGCGATACGTGCGCCGCGGCTTCGCCCTGCAGTGCGCGCTTTGCGGCCTTTTTAAACGACTATCTTCCCCCACCTCCCTCTCACGCATCTCCCTCCCTTTCGTCATCTCCGTCCTTGGCGCCGTCGTGCACGATCTTTCGCGAGGCCACCACAAGGGCTGAAAAGGCGCTGGCGAAGGACAGTGCTGTGATCCAGGGACTCCGCAACGACTACCCCGCACACCTCCCTGCGTACGCCCTCACGCTTGGACAGCGCCTGCGTCTCGGCGACGTTCCCGGCACCGACGGCAGCTGTGCCGGTCGCATGCAAACCTACTACGTAGCCCACAAGAGCCTCCTCCCCGCCTCCTCTTCTAGCGAGCCCGGGGCTGTTCGTCTGTTGGCGGAGGTGCTCGTGGTGGACCGCTGGGACCACCCGCTGTTGTACGCCACGCACGTGTCGGCGGTGTCGCTGCGTTGGTGGCTTCCCGCAGATGCAGTGCGACGTGCGGCATGCTGCCCGGACGGCAGGCACTACACGCTCTCGTGTCTATGCGCTGTGCGACACCAAGCCACGCCGCAGCCCGCCACGATCCGGTGGTGCAAGACGAGCGAGGTAGACGAGGAGGAAGCTGCGACTGCATGCGGGGTCGGTCTGTGTGTGCGCTGCTGCACGCTGTGCTTTGACGCCCCAGTGCGAGCCCCCACGGCGGGGCAGGCGGTGGTGGCTTACCTCTCTCTCTCTGCGGTTACACGCCTCGTGACGGCGTTGTCAGGGCCGACGGCGTCTCCGACTTCTGCGTTGGCGGTTATCGGGGCTGCGTGGGTGGGAGCAGTGGATGAGGAGGCGTAGAGGTCAACTTGTTTTGTGTAGATACACATTACTATTTGTACGACACCACCTGTGTGCTTGTTGCTTTCACCACTGCACATCTGGGGACGCATACGGGTAGCGTCCCCCTCGAAGGGTAGCAGGTCTCGCCACCTGAATTGAACAACGAAGTATGATTGATATGTGCTACACGAAAGAGAGAGCACGTGAAGCAGGCGAGTGCAGTTAGTTGAACACATTCTTCTCCTTCTTTTCCCCCTCCTTTTTTTCTTTTTTTCTCTGGTTTGGTGAGAAAGAAAAGTTCACCCACACACGCCCACCTACGCAGACACGGCGGTCACTTTCAATTCGCCTTCTCTATATCTTTCCCAGGCGCTTGATTTTTTCTTTTTTTTTTTTGCTTCTGCTCTTCTATCTCGATTATTACTATTATTATTATTATATATTCTTTTACCCGATGCCACCCCTGACGCTTGACGAGCTTCGCCGCTCAGCGCGGCGGCTGCCCGTGACCACTGCGTTTATCGGCGTCACCCTCGCGGCCAACGCGCTGATTCTCCTGGGCGTCGTGCACGCCTCTTCCTTCGTGCTGCAAAGTAGCTTCTCCCATCTCTACCCGTGGGGTCTCGTCACCTACGTCGTCGCCGTGCCGTGCTGGATCGTGCTGTACGTCCCTGCGTATGTCGCGCTCTTCGCAACGTGGGGCGCTGCTGTCGAGACGGCTCTCGGCAGCACCGAGTACGCCATCTACGTTCTCTTCACCACGGTGGTGACGGCGATGTCCGTCTTTGTGCTCGATTACGCGCTGTTCTACCCTGTGGGTACGCTGACGGGTGGGGTCGATGTGCGTGACTATCGCGCGTACGAACCCGAGAGAGGCCGCCGAGGGGTGGATGGCGATATGAACCGCTTTGAGGCCATCGATCATGGAGAGGTGAAACGGTGGCGTTACCTTTACTGGGGTGTCTGGCCCGCGGCGTACGTCGTGGTGTTTGCGCTCTGCCGCTGTCGGGGCTCGACCGCGCCGGTGGGTCCATCGTGGTTTGGCAAGCGACTGGTGCTCCAACGGGTTCCTCTCGCTCTCCTCGCCTTTGCCGCCATGCTAGACTTCATTCAGTGGTGTGTGTGGGGACCGAACTTAATAAACTACTACGGGCACGTCAGGTCGCGCAGCTCTGGGTGGAACTGTGTCGTCGCCGCCATCAGCATGTTTGCGGCGTGGCTGTACGAGCGGCACGCCTCCAGCGATGCCCTCACGCTGGACACGTTTTTCTACCCGGCCAGCGTGCGAGGGGCGGTGCGGAAGGCGGGGGAGGTGACCTACGCCCGTCTCCGCCCCACCCGTTTTGGGTTTCTGCTGCCACCGAGAGAGGGGGCAGGGGGAGGTGGGGACGCTGCCCCAATGCCAATGCCGGTCTTTGCGGCTGCCTCGACCCCCGCCACGATGGCCGCCTCAGACGGCTCAACGTTGTTGCCGGGCACCACAGCGGAGGAGGCGGAGCGCTACCGCCTCATCGCACGGGAGGCCCTCGCAAGACGGCTGCAGGAGCAGCGGCAGCTACGCACGAGCTCCACCGCCGTGCCTAGTGAGGAAGCCGCCGTGAGCGTCCATGCGCGTACGCCGTCGCCCCGCCCGGTGGCATCCCCCGCCAGCGAAAGGGCAGAGGAGATTGAAGTGGACGGCAAGACAGCGTAGCCGCCGCGCCGTTTCCACCACACACACACACACACAGTTTTTTGAGAGACTCTGCCGGAATTATTGTTTAATTTATTTCCTTTCTTTGAAGTCTTGGAAGGAACAGTTTGTGCAACGCCGGAGACTGAGCAAGCGTAGCGGCCAGTGGAGAGCCGGCGCTGCGATATCCCCTCCAAAATAAAATAGAAACGCTAATGGTTGTGTTCCCTCCTGCTAATCGTCTTGCAGCGATTTTTTTTTTTTTAATTTTGTCGCCGTGAAAGCACACCGGGGAGGGATGGTCCTCTGTGTTTTTCAAGCGTTTTTCTTCTCTCTGTTTGTCTTCGCGTCCTCTCAGCTGTGTCGTCTCCGCCTCAACGCCTGCATCTTTTCGTGCTCTTTGCTCTCTGGTTATCATCGGTGTTTGTGCTGCAACATCGATATATATATAATAATAATAAATAGATAGAACAACGCCGAACAAGGAAAGAAGGTGTCACATCATGCACTCTCTCCTTGGTCACCCTCTAACGCTTGCGAAGAAGGTTTGCACCGCGCACCACACCACGAGCACGTTTTTCGCTTTTCGAAGTAGTTTGCTTAAACTCTCTCTTTTTTTTTTTAATTGGCGCAAATAGATGCATTGATGGCTTTAAAGTTAATACTGGTGAGAGAGATGAATACGCACGATGAACGGAGCTAATACGAGCCTATCACGGCAACTGGCATCTACTCTAAAGGACTATTGCACGTGCGCTTCAAACAAAAAAAAAGTATAGTAGCGTTCTCCGCCACTGCCTTGAGTGCCACTATATCACTGTTGCTGTTGATGTTGGACGGGAGCTTTCCATTCGTCCAATCTCCAGCAGATCAACGCTCTCTACCTCTTACTCCCCTCCAACACTTCTCCGCTACCATTTCTCTTCTCGTTAGGATCACCGCTCTTCCCACCCCCTTCATGAAAAGAAAGCGCATTTTCAATAATTGCCGTACAGGCACCTGCTCATCGACACACATCTTTAAACATACAAGTTGTCCCTCTCTCTCCCTCTCTCTCTCACGTGCTGTCCAGAACCATAAAGTCTTTATTTTTTGCTTCTCTCTTTGTCTCCACAGCTTCACGGCCTCGATGAAGTGGTCATGGCGACAAGTGCGGGAGCTCATGTGTGGTGCCACCGCTGACCAGCGCGACCGCCAGCGGCGACACAAGGAACTTCAGCGAGCGTACGAGACGTTCATGGAAGCGACGGGCGGCGCCGCAGGATCGGGCATGGCTGCTTCATCGTCACCATCACTGCCGTAATGACTTCAAAGCGCCACGCCGACGCGATCCCGGTTACCTCGATGTGCAGAAGCACTTCCAACGCATTCCGAAGATACCCGCTGACCTGGGATTTTACTTTGCTGTCACCGGCCTTGGGCTCCTCGACCACCTCATTGGGGTGCTTCTCCTTCCACTGAAACTTCTTGCCCTCCGTCGCCGGTGCGAACTGCGCGATGTGCTCACTGCTGCGGTGCTTGGTGTGTGCCTGGGAAGCTACTGGATGGCCGGTCAAGCGACCACGCAGCTTTACTCCTGCCTTTACCACGCGGTGCGCCGCACGAGCTTTGTCAAGTTGGTGATGCTCTTTGGCACTGTGGACGTGGCGGACAGAATTCTTGCCTCACTGTCGCAGGACTCCCTCGAAGTGCTGTACGTGTGCATCGGTGAGGAAGTGATTTACCAGCGGCATCAGTCGTGTCGGGGGACGTCAACCACCGCTGGTGCCACAGGAGAGCAGAACAAAACGGACAGGGCACGCGTGCGCCGGGTGAGTTTGGCAGATGTGGCTCGTAGGAGCGGCAACGTTGCTGCGGGGTCAGACACGCGGAGAGATGGCGATGTGCTTCATCCCACCTCCGTGAATGGCTCCTCGCGCCGTCCCTGCGATGCGCCACCCTCGCGGTGGCTTCTTGTGGGCCGTGCCCTCGTCGCGTGCGTCAGCACCTCCTTACACTCTCTTGTTCTCCTCCTCCACGTCGTGACGCTTAATGTGGCCATCAACGCTCAAGGCAACTCTCTGCTGGCTCTGCTCATCGGACACAACCTCACCAAGCTGAAGAGCGTCATCTTTAAGAAGCACACAGCGGAGACGCTGTGCGGCGTGTGCGCTCGCGACGCGCTAGAGAGGATGCAGCACGTGGTGTTTTTTCTTGTGATGCTGCTGCATCACGTACACGAGCGCCTCAGCAAATCTGGCCTGACAGATATTCTGATCATCCTCTTTGTTGAAATTTTTATCGACTGTGTGAAGCTAGTTTTTGTGGCAAAACTCAATGGCGTGGCCCCGTCCGTGTTCCTCAGCTTTGCGCAGCTGACGCTGGTGGACTTGAGCGCCGAGACGGTGCTGTGGCGGCTGCCGGAGCTGTCGGTTGTTTCGATGGATGGTACGTGTTGCGAAGCGCAGGCGCGGGAGGCAGCCGAGCTGCTGGCCCCGTCCCACGGCTTTGCACCGAAGCACGCGAAGCGAACGGGCGTTGATGGGATTGCCTACGCGGCCCTGCTGCTGTGGAGCTGTGGCCGCGTCGCAGGTTTTCTTCTCATAAACGCGCCAATCGTGTGTGCGCTACTCAGCGTGGCACTCGTGCTGCTCAAGCTGGTACTCTCTTCTACCGTGTACGGCGTGTGTGCGCGTTTCACCCTACGCAAGCTGGTGATGGCGCCGCCGGCGTGGGCTGCTCCATCGTCTTCCCCCGACACCGGCAGCAGGAGATTTGATAGGGCGGGGGTTCGATCACACCCGAGCAGGGAAATGGGCTCCAGTGCACTGGCCACGACGTGGTCGGCAGTTACGGTTGGTGCGTCTCCGCTGGCCACCGTGCGGCCCACACCGATGGGTAGTCGATACAGCTCGTCCTCCCTTTTTGC
This sequence comes from Crithidia brevicula, assembly GCA_030849845.1. Lineage (NCBI taxonomy): Eukaryota > Euglenozoa > Kinetoplastea > Trypanosomatida > Trypanosomatidae > Crithidia > Crithidia brevicula. Next base: position 44,450 of record JASAOD010001937.1, read on the forward strand.
AGAGATTGGTGGCGGGGCGGCGCACACTGTTGTCCGTCTCACACCGATGCTACTGGCCTTGTTGAAAGCGGACTCCGTCGACCTCCAGGCTGGGAAGACCACAGATGCGTATTAGTCGTGCATTCTTGTTTAAGGAAGCGCTGCGATGCGTCGTGAAACGACGTCGCTATGCGCACAGCGCAACAAAGGTCGCGATACGGCAATCTTACAAACTCCCTTTTTTTTTTGTTGTGCGTCTCTTTCTCATCACTTTTCATGACTGCGTTAGCGGCTCAGCTGCTATTCTTCTCAATACACCGCTGCTGTAAATGATGTGCATCGCCTTTGCAGTATGCCCTTTTTTTAATGAAGACACACACACAAAAAGAAAATAGGTGAACGGCCCACAAAGGACGGCACCAAGGACGCCCGCTATCGTGACTGCGCATACGCGCGCAAGTGTACATCGGAGTCGATATTCCTTTTCTTTTCTGGCGCTCCTATGCCTTGAAAAAAAAAAAAGTGCAGGTTTTTTTTCTATGATGCGCGCGTTGCCGTCTGAGGCTCTTCTCCCGCGGGTTTTTTTTTCTCTTTCTCTCTCCCTTTCTCCGTTAAGGAGACGAAAGCCTCCATTTAGAACTGTCTTGCAGTCGCGAAGCAGTGATGCCAGTAGTGTAAACGGAGCACAACTTCATGCTTGCTTGATGATTGGGGGTCTTCGTTTTCTCCACCGCGTCAGCTCTCTTCTCTTGTTGCTCCTCCTCCATTGATCGCTCTTCTTCCCTGCTTATAATGCCTCTATCATCTGTATACTTTTTTTTTGCTGTTGTTGTTGTTGTTGCTGCCTCGTGCGCAAACACTTTATCTAGCTGCAGGGGGTAAACACCTTGAAAAACAAACAACAACAACACGGTAGGAGCGTCACCAACCGCGTTGCTGCTCTTCGCACCTACAGGCTGATAAAACACACGAAAAAAAAGAGGAAGAAATATTTTTGAACTTTTTTATTTTCTTCTTTTCGTTTTTTATATATATTTTGGTTTTTGTGTGTGTGTGCTTCTTCCTGCATGCCAGCAACTTCAAGGCGCGAGCCAGAGGAGGGCTCTTTTTTAGCGGAAGTTGCCTCTCCTCCCCACAAGGGCCGCAGCGGCGGCAACGAGGGTGGCGAAGACGCTTCCGCTCGCCGGCAGACACGCGGGACGGCGTCGACGTCTTCGTCCTCGCCGCCTCTCCCCACCTCGTACCACACGGATGGCAGCCCAACGACGCGTGCGTCCGCGTCTCCGCGATGCCCCTCCGCGGGGCGGCGCCGCCCAGGGCTGCGGGTGCGTCTCTGCCACTTTCTTTTTCCAGACGAGGAGGCCGCCGGTGTGGAAGGCGCAGCTCGGCACTACGGGCACGGCGGTGGGGCAGCTCCGCACACCGCAGGGTTCGACGACGCACAAGCAGACACGCGTGGTGGAGAGGCTGACGGGGCGGTGTGGGATGCCATGGAGCCGTGGCACTACATCCAGGTGCCCCTCTCCCGCGTTCTTCTCTTCCTCCGACTGCAGCAGCGCCTGGCGGACCAGTGGACGCAGACGTGGATGTACGCCCCCTTCTACGTCCTTCTCCTCCTCTTTGTCTTCGTGGGACCAGGGCGTGGCGCGTCGCAGAACGCCGTGGACTTCGACACCACGCGGCGGGCGTCCTTCGCCCAGTCCAGCGCTGCGTCAGAGGTGAGGGAGAGCATCTTGGTCGAAGCCTTCCGCCTCAACACCGAGGCCACCGCCCCACCCACGAGCACGAACAGCGTCGGCGACTTCATCCAAGGCGACAGTGTGCGGCACCCCTGGATGTACAGTTGGTACAACGAAACGGTGAATATCTGGACGGCCCCAGCCAACGCGCGACGCGCGGTGGACACGCAAGTCGAGAGCGTCGCCGCGACCCACCACGAGCCCACTCTGCTGAGCCTGACGTCGATACGCACACGTCGCGACGCGCTGCGGTGGCTGCAGTTGCAGCTGACGCCGAGGCTGTGGAATTGCGAAAGTCCGAACTATGAGCGGCCGTGGCGCAGCACGGTGACGGGTGCCCACTATCAGCTCGGTGCAGTCCGCCTCATCAGCCGACGCTATCAGCAGAGCGGGCCAGTGCTGAACTTCTCCGTCGATGATGCACATCGGGCATCGGCCAGCGCAGAGGTGGACGTGACGGTAGAAGGTGTGCCTTCCATGGCCAAAGCAGAGAGCGAGTATGTTGCTCACGTCACCCCGACCGTCTATGAGAAGCAGGCCGCGCCACCACAGATCCCCAGGTTCATTTGCGGAGGAAACGACCCCTCCGTGATGTCAGCGGAGGGACCCGCTTTTACTTTTGATAGCGGCGTAGGCGGCTACGTTGCTATCCTGCCCTTCTCCACGTCCTGCGCCACCGTGCGCACCGTCCTCTCCACGATGCAGACGCCAAAGAAGAGGGTCTTGTGGCCGCCAGCGTACAACGCCTCTTTTGAAATGCGGGCAGCATGGATGGACTACACGGAAACGGATCGCCCGATCAACGCGACCGCCGCCGCCACCGCAGCGCTGTGTTCATCGTTTATTTTTGACCCTGCCGTGTCAGAGGTGGTGGTGCAGTACGTGGCGTACGCCACCAAAACGAATCAGTACACCGTGGTGGAGGTGTCCTTCGCTATGTCCTCCAGTGGTGCCAACGTGCGGCCGCGCCTGTCCACCTTCTCCCTCCACGCGCTGCAGTGGAGCTTCTCCGCCACGCCTCTTGCCTTCAGCATCAGCCTTGCCTTGACGATCCTCTTCTACGGAAACTACCTGCTCCGTCGCCTGCTGGAGCAGTACTCCAGGAACTTTTCACGCATCGCACGGCTGCATCGCACATCCTCACAGCAGCTGTGGTGTGTGCTGTATGTGGTGGGGCAAACACAGAATCTTGTGCACATCCTGGCGCTCGTGATGAGCGCCGCTGCTGTTGGGTCATGGTGGCACACACTGGCTCGTCTGACGAACGTGCCTGAGCCGCGGTACGCGGACCGAAGTGTGTATCCGCAGGACATCGACGATATTGTGCGCCACAGCGGTGTCCTGCTGCCTCGGCTCTGCGCCAGCGCGGTGTTCTTCGCGACCATCGGCCTGGTGCGCTTCGCTGCCGTGACGCCGGGGCTGTGGCTGTGCGTGCAGACCGTCGCCTGCAGCACACCGCGGCTGGCGCTGATCTTCAGCGTTTGGATGACGGTGAATGTGGGGATGGCGATTCTGAGTGTCCTGCTCTATGGTCCTGTCCTATACGAATTCCGCACCTTCGGGGGCGCCTTCACCACGCTCATGGTCATGTTCCTCGACGGTGGGCGAAGCATGATGAACGCCTTCGCCGTAGCGAGCCAGTCTGGGCACTTGGCCATGTACGCGCAGGACGACTCGCTGCCGGGGATCCGCGGAAGCCAGCTCGGCCGTATCGAACCCGTCCTGCTGGACTACCGCTATGTTGTCATGGCCCTCAGCAACCACGCGAACCTCCCTGGCTTTCTCATCTGCTTCTTCTACCTCCAAAGCGTGGTGCTAGTCGTGTGGGGCGCCTTGACGATCCTTGAGTCGTACCGAAACGTGCTCCTCCTCCCAGACGCGGAGGTTCTTCCGCTGTGGCGCGGCATGTGGACTCTGCAGTTCTCGTCGCTGACGCGCACCGCGACGGCCGAGTACGCGAAAGAGGTGATCCAGCGCGTACTGCTGTCGCGTGATGAGGCGGCAATGCTGAGGGAGATGGAGTATTACTTAAGGCGGGGCTATGCACAGGCACCGGTGGCCGCGAGGGCGGACCTTCTCTCTCACGACGGCGCTGGTGAGACCGCTGTGTCGCTGACGATGGTGCTGTGGCTGCTGCCGCGTGAGCTGCAACCCGAGTACGGCGCGGCACATCTGCGGCGTCTGTGGTACCTCTGCGTCGCCGCCGTGATGGCTGCGCAGAGGGCCGACCAGCCCTGGAAGTCGGCACGGTGGCGTCAGCACTGGCAACAGCAGCCCAGCAGTTTATCTGGGTGGCTTCGCGCCTCGCTGCCGGCAGACGACACTATCGAAGAACAGGCGGCGCGTGTTGGGATGCAACTCGAGGAGTTGCCGAACAGCGTTGTGCGGTATGTCGAGGGAAAGTTCATGTAGAAAGACGCACCAACATGCGGATAGACAGACAACAGCACACAAGAGAAGTGGCGCCGATGCACATAGTTTCTTCATTGCTACGAAGGCTCTACCCCCCCCCCCCTCCCCCTTCTTCTATTCTTTCATTGCCCTGCTTCAAATCTCTACACTTCCTAAACGAGGCAACGGTCTTTGGCATATGTGGCACTAACGAGGAAAAAAAAAAAAGCAGCCGATCCCTTTTTTTTTTTTTGCTTCGCGCCGGAAGGTTCGACGAGTTTAAGTTTTTCTCTTACTCTCTGCAGCATCCTGCCCTCAAGGCGTGCATTTGAGGTGTGCCGTTCGAAGCTCCACTCCTGCAAGGCACTTCCATCTCTTCCCATCTTGCTGCTTGCTCAACTACAACACGGTCCATGAACCTTCCTTTTCTTTTCCTTTTTCTATCTTGCCTTTGTCGCTTCTCTTCTCTCTTTCGTATCTCGCTTCCTACTCACCAACACGCGCCACGATCTCTCTCCCCGACCCCCCCTGCATCGCCAGAGCAATTCGTCTTGCACCACCCCCGCTGACGCTCACGACTCCTCAACCTGCTATTTTCATCTAACGATAGCCCTTTTTTGTTTTCTACACAGCAACAGCATTAACAGCTACTACTACTACTACTACTACCACTACTACTACAGCAGCTTCTCTTCGTTATCATCATGGGCCAGCAAGTCTCCGAGTGCAAGTCCGGCATCCCGCTTGGACTCTGCGGGTTGGATCAGATCGACTGGGGTGGCGAGGCGGGTGCCTTCTACGAGTGCTGGAAGCTCTCGCCGTGCTGCGGCTCGCCGGACTTGATGGGGTGTCTGCTGTGCCTGCTGCACTGGTCCTGCCTGTCCCCTTGCTCCTCCTGCAAGCTGTACGCCACCTCGCTGGGCGACAACTGCTCCCTCTGGCCGCACTGCGTGTGTATCCTGTGCTGCCCGGTGGGTCGCCTCTTCACCCGCTACAACCTGCGCAAGAAGAATGGCACGCAAGGAAACATGATTGGCGATTGTATTTGCATCTGGTGCTGTGCGCCGTGTGCCTGCTGCCAGGAACTCCGAAGCGTGAGTCCGGGTGGGTGGCGTATTGTTCCGGAGTGCAGCATGCCCGGCATATTCGTCCCTGGCTGCCGCTTCCTTGCCTAAGTCGCTCCTTCCAGGTCTGAGAAAGCACACCAGAGAGGCCAAGCGAGGGGAGGCATCAGCGGCAATAGAAGTATATATATGAAAGAAACGTAAAATGCTATGGCAGCTGCTCCTTTATAACGGTGCCTTCCTCGTGTGTGCGTGTATGTGTGTGTGTGTGTTTCCTCTGGCTGGCTGTTGCCGATGTTCGTTGTGGCTTTCGTTCTGTTTTTTTGTTGTTTGTTTTCTGTAACGGCGTCGCAATGCACCATCTGAGCCTTCGTCCTTTTTTTGTTTGCTTCGCCTTCTCATTTTCTTTCTTTCCATTAAGGTGTTTCCTTCTCTTCGTTAGAATGTCTTTTGAAGCTTTCTCCGGGCCTTTTTCTTTTTATCCTCTTTTGTTTAGCAGGTCGTCTATAGGCAGCACAGCGTTCTGCTTCATTTTGTTTTGTTTTGTTTTCAACAATAGAGCACTGATGTTCTCCCTGATTTATTTATTATTATTTTTCCCGCAGATCAAAGGCGTTGGCGTAGAGTCGTGGAGCATCCTAACACACTTCGGTGTGTCGGCTGTAGATTTTTTTTTTTTTTGCAGGTGGCATAGCTGGTCGTATGCGTTGCCCAGCAGCAATCTAACGGAGCGGAAAGATGAAAAGACATCGGAACCTTCATTTATTTGTTTGTTTCGTCTTTCTTCTTGTCTTCTCTCCTCCCTTTGGGTTCGAAAGTAGATGCGTTTCTTCAAGCCTTGTATCATTTTCTTTCAAAATATATTTTCGTCTTACCTTTTTTTTTGGTTTTTGTTTTTCTCCCCGTCCCACTATACACAGCGCTGTGAAAACACCGTTCTCCCTTTTTCCCTTTTTTTATTTTATTTCCTTCAAGTCGCGTCTCTGTGTTTGTCTGCACGTGGCCGAGATTGTCGAAGCTGCGTAGGATGAGCACGTGGAAGGCGAGTGTGAGGTGAGTTGGGGAACTGCATCGTTGTCTTGCACGTCTGTGGAGCCGCAAGACTTTGTATAAGGGGTACGTGTTTCCACGCTTGCCTATCTTACCCCCTTTGCTTGTTTAGGGCACGCTGATGTGCGTTTCTCTCTGAATACTAGAGTAAAGGTCCTCTCCTGGAATTGAATCTTTTTCTTTTGTTCGCGTTTTTGTTTTTATATATCTCTTTTGCTTCTATAATGGGCCTCTCCTCCTCTGTTCTCTTCAAGTCTTTCTTCTTTTCTTCCTTTATTTTTCTTCACGTCATGCCCTTTGCACACGCCACTCGTTACCGTCGCTGCCATCTACTCCGAGAGCTATCACCGGCGGTGGGTGACGTGGCAGAGCCTTGTAACCAGCGTAAGAATGAAAACGAAAAATAAGAGACCTATAACCTTTTTTTTTTTTTTTTGAAAACGAGGCGGCAACACAATGGTCAAGCAACGACTCGCACACATGCACACCATCACAAGAATTGCAAATAACAACATGGAGAGGAACGGATGACGTTGTCGCGACCGCGTATTCAAGACCTTCATGGACTGTCGTAGAGCCTTGAGGTGAGAACAAAACTATGCGTGGCAAGCAACGTTCGTCTTTTCTTTCTTTAATGACGTGGAAATGTGCAGGAATTCCAACCCTCATGCTCGCGCTCTGCTGAGGTTGAAATTCTTTCTATTATTATTATTTTCGTCTGCCCACCTTTTCTCTAAAGCCGTAGAATAACTCGGACCTCCCCTTTTCTTCTCTTATGTTTTCAGGATAATGTGTGTGTGAGAAAGATTTTTTTTTTTTTTTAATCAACGGCGATGTATGTAAACGATACGCACGGCGCTGTCGACATCGGCGGCAGTAGCGAAATCTATAGCCGACTAGAATGAAAAACAAAAAAAGAACACCAAAGAGCAATCTGCACGACTCAGCTTATAGCAGTAAAAGCGACGTAGAAGGGAAAGCGGGCACCGACGTGAACGCTCTGATGGCACGGCTTCTGTCCGCCTCGCCGTCTCCCCCCTCTACCGGAGCAGCGAAACACGTGCCGGCTCCTCTCATTTCATTGACCCTGAATGAAGCTTCTCCTTGCCCCATGTTCAGGTGAGATGCGGGAAGGTAAATAAAACGGCCGCTGCCACAAACACACACCGCCACGTCACCCAGACTTCTCTAACCAACTCGCCCTCGAACTCGTTCCTCCCTCTCGCCTCTTCAAAACCTCAGCCGCGGGATATCCGTTGGCCCACCGCCCGCGCTGGTCGGCATGCGGGCAACCGGCTCTGTGGGTGAGGGGTGGGCTAAGGGCTGGGCTGGCGGGCGATGTCCATGGCCGAGGAGGGCAGAAGGCTCAGCGAGGAAAGAGGGAAGGGGCCAAAGAACGCACAGGAAGAGGAGGAAGAGTGGAAGAGACCAAGAATTTTATGACTGCCCCATGCGGTGAAAACGGCGTGGGTGCGACGGCGGTGGCGTGTGCACTGCCCACCTCGATGCAAGGAGGCGCTGCGGGAGTACAAGGGAGCACCCGGACACGATTGAGGCAGCCTTCTTGGGATCCTTGCCTCGCTCTGGGGAAAACAAAGGTCAGACACCAGTTTGGGATGCGATGCATTGTAAATAGTCTTTGCGTTATGGAGTACAGGAAGATAGGTAAAAGCAAGGAGATTCTTGTCGACAACCAGCTCACCTCGTCATGCGAGCCAGCGTGACCTCGCTTAACTCGAACAGAAAAGAGAGAAAAGGCAAACGCATACATGCACCAAGGAAACGGAACTGAAAAAAAAGGAGGGGGGGGAAAAAAGCAGCAAACGCACGTTGCTTCACTTACTCTACGGCAGCGGCGGCATCTCCGGCTGCAAAGTGCTTCTGGCCAGGGAGGAGGACGTCGACCTCAATCGACCCCTTCGCACCGCCCTTCTTCGGCTTGCGTTTCTGCCGCTTGGCGGCGGCGCGCTGCTCCTGGATTAGCGCCTTCATGCGCTGCCGCTCGGCCTCACGCTTCTCGCGGGCAACGGCGCGCTCCTCCTCCAGCCGCTGGTGCTCCACATCCGAGATGGGCTGCGGCGCGCGGGCGTTGCTAGCCTGACGGCCATTAAAGGTGGATGCCAGGCTGCCTGCGCGGGAATCTTGCTGTCCGCCTGTGTACGACGCTTGACGGGCGTAGGAGGCCTGCCGTGCGTAGGAAGCCTGACGAGCGAACGGCGACGCCATACCGGCAGCACGGGGCTCTGCCGAGACAATGCCGTGGCGACCATGCTGTTGATGTTGCTGCTGGTGCTGCTGCTTGTGAGGCGCAGGCGGGGACACGAGCAATACCCCAGGCGAGCGGGTGGGACTCGCAAAGGCCTTCGATGGGCTGAGGCGGCGTGGGGCAGGGGACCGGTGCGGCGGTGGCCGGGCAGCTGGCGTAGCAGCGGCGGCGGTGACGGCCTCCTGATGCTCCTCGTTGCGCCGTGCATCGTATGTCTGCAGCACCTGCGCGTCACCGACGCGGTGCTGATAGAGGTAATTCTCCATCGCAGACAGCTCACGCATGCGTTCATCCATCCACTGATCGGCAGGGACGCGGGCGGCGCTTTTCGGTGGAGAAGTGGCCGGCACCATCGGACTCGGCACCGGCGCCTGCCGCGTCGCCCCACTCACCAACGGCGGCGGTGCGACGGCGGCGCGCGTCGGCGATGTGCCGGGCACGCGTCTCTGGGTGCTCGGGTTCTCTGCTGCCGTCCTCGCCCGACTCGGCAACGCACGCGGCGGGACGGCCTTCACCACCACCCTCGTCTCCTGCGAGGACAAGCTATCCCGCTGCTCCCTCACCACCTCCGCGGCGCTCGTTGTGGAGAGGCGGCGGTTCGCCATCGACTCCGTTGTGGGCTGCCGCACAAAGTTGGGTGCGTCGCTGATCGACGAAGGTACCGGCACACCGGACACCTGCTGGCGCTGCGTCTTTGGATTGCGCGACTGTTGGGAGGCGGCGGCTCGTTTGGCGGCTCCGTTGCGGACAGCGGCGGGCTTTGTGCGCGTGACGGGCTTGCGGAAGGCGCCGGTGGAGATGTTGAGCACCATCTGCTGCGGCTCGCACGGCTCTGCTGTGGAAGTCGCGAGGGATTTCTCCATCTCCTCAGTGGCGGAGGCGGCAACGCTGTCTGCCGCTGACACAGGTGGCTCTGCGGGTGCGGCAGATGTGGGCAGCGGCGTCGGCGTGTTCGACCGTGTTGACGCGGACGGCGAAGAGGCGCCGCCCGTGCGCCGCTTCTTGATCGCAACCGCCTTGGGTGACTTGCCAGATTTTGGAATGTTCGCGCCCGCCCTCTTTGTCTCTGTCGCGCTGTCGTTGATGCTGGAGGAGGCGGCTGTCGTGCCCAGTGTCGCTGCCGGCGGCGTCGTGCCAGGTGAATTGCTGTGCGTGGGCGGGCTGGTCAGCGTTCCCGGCGTGGCGCTCCCGCTGGCCTCGTCCTGCGACGCCTTTAGCCCACTCGCGTTATGCGCGGAGTGGCCGAGGGAGGAGACGGCGTGGTCGTCCTCAGACGGCGCAGCTGGCGGCGGTGGTGGTGGTGGTGGTGGAACAGGTGGGGCGGGCGGTGCGCTCCGCACCGGGGACGAAGCGAGAGAGACATGTGCAGTCGGGACGGGGGAGCGCATCGGCGTTGGTGTCATGTTACGGCGCACCTCCGCCTCTCGCAGCGCGGCCCGTGCAACCCCCAACGCCTCTGCAGCGGTGGCCCGCTCAGCTGGCGGGAGGCACAGCATCGAGTGGAGGATGGCACGCACCTCCGGCGCCACGTTCGGCGGCAGTGGCGCGACGTGCCCTCGTGTGATTTGCTGCACCAAGTGGGCGAAGCTCGGGGCGGTGAAGGGCTTCCGCAGTGTCGTCATCTCGTAGAACACGCAACCCAGCGACCAGATATCCGCGGCGTAGCTGTACTTCGTCCCCATCAGCACCTCCGGCGAGATCCACAGCGGCGACCCGACGAAGGTCGACGTTACGTTGGACGTGTCGAGTGTCTTGGCGGAGCCGAAGTCACCGAGGTACAGCACCTTCGTGTCCTCCGACACCAAAATGTTACCTGGTTTGATGTCGCGGTGGATGACGTGATGTGCGTGGCAGAAGGCCAGCGCCTCCAGCAGCTGCACAAACCAAAGCAGAATCGTGTGCGTCGTCGGCGTCTTGTGCCGCTGCGTGAGATAGAGAAAGAGCTCCTCCAGGTCACCGCCTTGCTCATAGTGCATGACAACGTAGAGTGCGCCGTTAAAGAGAAACGATTCGAGGAAGCGAATGATGTTGGGGTGGCGCAGCCGCAACGCGGCGTTGAGCTCCTCCATGCCCTGGGTGCCATCGGCAAGCCGCTTGATCACCACAAGCCGGTCGGGCTGCTGGCGATCGCGCGCCAGGAAAGCGCCGTTGGTGCCGCCAAGGTCTCTGACCTTGGTGTAGTGCTCCATGCCCATTGTCTTGCAATTATGTATGTGTCAATGGTTTGCTGCTCTCTCTCTGCCTAACTTTTTTATTTTTTTCCACAGAACCAATTTGGATGCGTTTTCTACAGGCGAGCAGATTCTCGTCAGCAAGGATGATTGGAACAACAACAGATCTCAGAGAAATGAAAATGCGCCTCAGAGAAGAGGAGCCGGACAAAAACTAAAATAAAAAAAAAGATGCCCAGCACCTACATACACAAAAGATAAAGGTAAAGAAGGCTCGTGACACTGTATACAACGGCCAACGTGACAGCGAAAAAGAAAAAGAGAAAGATAGATAAGTCAGGCCGTGAAACAAAACAGAAAACTGGAAAAACGAATGTGAAGCACACACACGCACAATGAAAACAAATGAAGGCACAAATTTCTATGCGAGGCAAACAAACAAAAAAAACTCGCTTCTTTTGTGGCTAGAACAGTGGCGCAGATGTGCGCGCACGGCCACACTGGGCGGCTACGTTTATGGATATACAAATAAATGTTGTAGCCTTTAAGCTCCCGTTGGTCAAACACCGAGTGCCAGCGTAGTGTCTGATGGAGTTCAGCAAACTCGGTGCTTCTGCACTCCACCAAAAAAAAAGAACAAAAAGAGTACAAACAGTTATTATATCAAAAACAAGGAGCGTGAGGTATGCTGCTTTGATGCACAGCGCAGAAGCGAGATTTCCTCAATTAAAAAGGTGAGAAAAAAAAAACAGAAGAACCAATACGCGCTGGATGGCGCCAGCTTCAGCCACGCTCAAAACAAAGCAAGCAAACAAGCACGCAAAGAGAAACAAAATGGTACGTAAATGGTGAAAAGAGCCCGAAATAGCTATGTACAAGACCCGCGATAATTCCACTGCGAATGATGATGCGTGTGTGCGCGCGTGTGTTGATAGTGTGGTAGACGTGCATCGGGTTGCGCATGCCATTCACGTGACCAGCACAAGACAGCAAAGGGGGGAAAGGGGAGAGGAAAAGAATTGTTCAACACGTCGTAACGCAGAGGATGCTGATTCTTCCGCTCTCCAGTCATTACATTATTTGGTGTTTTTTTTTTTTTTTTTAGCTACAATTGAGGCAGCACAGCAAGACAAGTGGGAATGGCCACCTAGGACAGATAAAGAGGCGGAGTGCAATAGGCAGAAGAGCCTTCTTCATCTTCATGACAAACAAGCAGCTCACACAATGGTTGCCGTCATCGCTCTTTCATTTGCTATTCATGCTCGTTTTGTTTTGTTTCTCTTCATGCTATTTTGCGGTGAATGTCCACGCGTTGGGATCCGTTAAGTGGGCGTAGCGGAGATTTATGACACAAGAGAGAAAATAAAGCCTTTAGATTAAAAAAGGGACGCGTTCAGAAAAAAAAAAAGGTGGGGGGTTCTGCCGAACGAGTAGAGAGCTGAGCCGCTGTTATGTTTTCTTTTCACAATCGCAAAAGTCCCTCTGTCCGGCTCTCACACCCCCATCTCCCTAGTCGTCCTCAGCTTCGTACCGAATCAGCATGTTGCAGTAGGCCACCAACATCTCGCGCCGGGGAGAGATTTCGATGGAGGTCAACCCGGAGGCCTCCGCGGTGTCGAGCATCCGAAATGTCCCCTCATAGACGCTGTGAACCGTCGGAGGTGAAGGCGGCGCATCACCGGAACGTGTGAGGGGAGCAGGGCCAACGTTGCCCGTGACGGCGGTAGTGGTGGTGGCCATGCAGGTCACGGCGACCTCAACCACGTGCTGCGTCCAGTCCATGCGCAGCCGCATCGTGTACCACACGTGCGCTGACAGTTCCACACGCGCGACGAGTCGCTGCGGCGGTGCATCGACGATGCTGGCAGGCGTGGAGGAGGCACCCATGAGCTGCGGCCCGCCGCTACGGCCCCCAACGGAGGAGACGTCCAAGTCATTCTGACTGCGTCGCGGAGAGGGTAAGCCGATCGGCCGGTCCCCTTGCTGTAGAAAGACGTAGGGGTTCTCACTGCTGCCCTCCCCGTCCTTGTCGTCGTAGCTGGGGTACAGGATGTTCTGCGCACGGCTCACCACTCCATGGCTACGGCGCCGTTCACCACCGCGCTTCGGGGACGGCGGCAGCGGCGGCGGCGGCGATGTCCCATGCAGCGTGCGGTGCGGGTGATCCTTCGACGCAACGCGCTGAGCCGGTCCAACAAGCAGGCGTGCGCCACGTGAGGGTGCGGGGTCTCGACCTAGAATGTGCAGCACGTTGCTGCTCACTTTAAAGGCCACGACGCGGTGGCCGGCAGCATCGCGCACGGTAAGCCGCTCCACCGGCGCCGTCGCGGCTTGAGCCCCGACCGCGCTGCCAAGAGCCAACGCAGCCGCCTCACTCTTCTCCTCCCGTCGTGGCGCGACTCGGCAGAGGTAAAAGCCAAACTCGAGTTCACTGGGCTGACGCCGTTCGTACTTGGGCGGCACGGTGTAGAGGAGCGGACCGGCGCGTGCCACCTGCGTTGCCGCAGCGCGCGCCTGCCTCGACGAGCGCCGCTGCGAATGGGGGTCGACGTGGCCGGCCTCGCCGATCTCAGCAGTGTAGACCGGGACGAGCTCCAGCGTGGCGCGGTGGGCTGCGCTGGGAGGGGGCAGCTGCGCCGTTGCTCCTGCCTGCGCATTACAAGACGTAGAGGGTAGTGAGAGCGTGCGCGTGGAAGAAGCGGAGGCGTGCGGTGGTGCCTCGCCGGAGCGAATGGTAGACGAGGCGTCCGCCGTGGGCGCTGCACTCTCGGTGACGGGAAGGTCGTGCGGTGCCGTGCCGCCGTCGTGTGTCTCTGCGGTTACTACCGTAAGGAGTGGTGATGTGGATGCCGGTACAGCAGCGGTCGGCCCGCCTGCCTGCTCCGCTGCTGCGCTTGTGGCCGCTGTCGTTGTGCTTGGTCTGTCCGTGGCGCTTGCCTGTGTGATCGCAGTGGCCGCTGCAGCAGCGGCCTCCAACTCCGCCACACGCAACTGCAAGGCGGCGTTCTCATCGGACAGGCTGGCCAGCAAGACCGCCTGCTGCTCCAAGACGCCGCGCGCGAGCAGGCAGAGCTCGCAGGTCCGAGCACCACCACCAGCACTGCTACGGCCACCGCCTGGTAGCCCGTCGCCTCCGCCACGACGCCAACGCTGCTCCTGGACAAGTTCGTTGAACTCCCGCCCGCCGGCCGGATCGGCGGTCGCACATCGGGAAACTAAACGAAGCAGGTGCGCGGGATGCGCCAACCCTGCGGATGCCTCGCCCTCCGTCTTGTCCTGCCCGCTCTCAGGACGCCCCAAAGAGCCAACGCGATCCGCCTCTCCACCCTCCACCGCAGACGTGTTGCCGTGCTGGGTTTGGTGCTGTCGCCGCATGCAGTGCAGCACGTCGGCAAACGGAAGCGAGCAGCTCAGCACGTCGAGCAGCGATGCGAACTCGTCGAGGCTGAAGCGCGTGTTGGGCAGACTGCTGCGGGTGCCGAGCCACTGCAGCACCTCCTCCTGCCCCACCACGGCAATGCCGCTCTCTGAGATCACGTACACAAGGCTAAGGAGCTCAAGGGCGTCGAAGCAGCCGAGAAGAGGCGGCTGCGCGGCGAGGGCGTGGGCGACCTCCCGTAGCAGCCACGGCGGAGACGTCAGCTCGATCAGAGAGGGCGCAGCTAGCAAACGGTCAGGCGAGTTCGTTTGCGCGGAGGTGGCCTCCGCGGCGTCGACGTGTTCCATCGACGACGACTGCTGCTGCTGCTCTATTTGGCGAGCTTCTGCCGCCGCCGCCGCCGCCGTGGCGACCTGAGCTGTCATCTCAAGGTACGCCCTCTCGCGGATATCCAGCAGTGCTGCCCGCAGTGCCGCAGCCTCCGGGCCCACGACCAAGGCGGCCACGGCGGTGAAGAGGTGGGAGTACAGCAGCAGCCAGTAGTTGTCGATCCACGCCTCCAGGGACGCGATGGGGGCTGCCTCCGCCACAGGGGAGGAGGCGCCATCGGAGTTGTCTGCACGCGTAGATCCGGTGGTGGAGAAGCTCTGTGCATACGTGCGGAGCCCCGCGCCACCAGCGACATCCACAGGCAGCTGAAGCGGCGTGCCGTCCTCGCGGCGGCGGCCATCGCGAGAGAACAGACTTCCCCCCAGCACTGCCGGCACTCCACCAGGAGAGGGCAGCGAGGAGGCTGGCGTGTTGTTCCGCGAAGTCCCTTCGCCACCTGCGCTGGTCTGCGCTTTACCCTCTACCGGTGTCGATGACGCCAGGTCCCTCTCCTCCCCGCCACCAGTGGTCGTAGCAGCAGCTGCGAGGCCGGTGGCGGCGAAGGCGGAGGCCGCGAGGATCTCACGCACCGCGTCCACGAAGCGCGTGCTGCTCATCAGGTAATGCGGGTTGCCCAGGACGACGCTTTCGCAGTCACGCATCCAGCCTGGCAGCAAGGCCTCCAGCTGAGCGACCGGTGGTGCACCGCCCGCTGCTGCTGCTGCTGCCGATGGTGATGAAGCGGCCTCTTCCTTCTCCTTCTCGTTGCTGGAAGTCGTGGTGTAAAGGTAAAGCGCCTCCGCAAACGTGTCTGGCGTGGCACACAAATAAAAGAGAGCGCAGTCCCCGGCAGACACGTAGCCGCAGCCCACCGAGTCCATCATGCGGAAGCACTCCTTCAGCATGCGCTCCGTCTCCGGTGCGATGGACACCAGCGACTTCAACGCTGCGCGCGACACCGTCGTTTGACTCGGTGCTGCGAGGTTTGAGCTTGAGAGAGGAGGTGCAGCAGCAGCAGCAGCCTCCCTCGCCCCTGCTCCAACCCAGTCCTCTCGCTCGCCCACTTGTGCGCTGCATCCCATGTCGGCGTCGTTGCTGTCGCGGCTGTGGTGACGGCGACGATAAGAGTGGTCGTGCGCTCCCGACTGCGTTGGCACGGAAGAGGAGGAGAGCAGCGCATCACTGCGCGTATGGAGGCTTTCGCGGTCGCCGCCGCGGTGGTGGTGGTGGTGGTGGCCGCGGTGGCTGCGTCGGCGTGTACTGCCTGGGTGCGAGACACTGGATCCGAAGGACGACCCCGCGGAGTGCGACGAGGGCAGCGAGCTCGCCACGTCCCCCTCCTCTCCCCGTCGTCCACTTCCGCTGCTCCGCCGGCCGTCCACCTCGACCGCGCCGAGCAGAAGCGATTCCGATGCGCTGAGGCCGCGCCCGCTACGGGGGAGCACCGACGACCCGAGAGGGTGGTGAGAGCCGCTGGAGAACTGCGAGAGGGCCAGTGGCTTTCCGAAGAGCGTTGAGGTGGAGTCAGCGGCGGCGGCGGTGGCGGCGGCGCTGTCGTATAAGAAGCGACTCGTAGTTCGATCCGGTCTGCTGCTGGTGATGCTGCTGAGCAATTCGGGCTCCATCACTGTGATCCCACCGCCGACCGTCTTGGCCAGGAACGACTGCTGGGCATCGCCGTCAAAGACGACCGACGGACCGGCTGAGGATGCCGCTTCTGTGGAAGCTCGCACCTCTGGCGCTGTCTTGGCACTCGCAAAGTCGATGACTTCCACCACGCTGCCCGCTGTCGGCCCCACCGATCCTGCCAGCGGCGCCGCCACGGTCGACGACGAGCGCTGCGAGCCCTCCGCCGAGGTAAAGGACGGCGACACACCCGGGGGCTGCGAGCGCGCCAGCGTGGGCGGGGAGGCGCTGAAGGCGCTGCCAGCCAGCGGCGGCGACATCTCAGAGGGGTGCGAGGACGCCGCGCGAGAACCTGCGTTGTTATCGCTGTTGTTGTTGTGATTGGTGGTGACGGTGGCGGGCGCCGTGAGTCGTGTCACCTTTGCCGTATTCATTGCCGCCACGTCTTGCATGGCCGACGTGGTCGTCCCTGTAGCGCTTCCAGTCCTGTGCGACGGCGAGGACGTGGTAGAGACCGTGCACTGCGAGCGAGAGGACGTCGACTGCGAGGAGCTGCCGAGAGGTCCCTTGTTGGGGAACTCCATCCGACTGGCACCGAAGCGATGCTGACTCGTGTTGTTCGCCATGGCCGCGGCCGGGGAGCCGAGAAAGCTGCTGCTGCTGGACGTCCGGCTCATCACCCGGAAGTGCGCAAGTTCGTTCTTGACGTAAGCGTCGTAGCCCACAAAAGACTGGAGCTCCTTCAGGCAGTTCACCTGGTCGCACTGAAGCGCCGCGTTCAGGTACGCCTCAATGTACGCGCGCCGGGCCTCGCGCTCTTCGCCGCGTACCAGCGGATCCTCAGCAGTTGCCTTGGACGCCGCGAGTGGGGAGGAGAAGGATCCGTCCGCGAACACGGTGACCTGTCGAGCTGGCGAGCTGCTGCCGCTGCCGCCGCCCCCGATACCACCAGTACCGACTCCGCTACGGCCCAACTGCGCGGCCTCAGCGGCGGAGAAGATCGACGAGTTCTGCACAAACGACAGACCCAAATCTACCGGGAAGGCAAATCCCGGTGGCGTCGGCGGTGGCTCGAAGCGTGGCGCCACGGAGAGGACGAAGCGAACGAGTTGCTGAAAGCGCAGCCAGTACTCGTTGACCTGTGCGGCCTGCCGACGCTTCGCCGTGCGCAGCGCCTCCAGCGAAGAGGTGGCAGCGGACAGAGTCTCCAGCTCGGTGCTGTTCAGCGAGCACTGCCGCTGCGACGCGTGCGCCGCTGCAGCGGTGTTGGCGGCATGCTTCTGATACTCCGGCGGAAGGAGCAGGTGCACGCGGTAGCTGTCGAGGCTGCTCTGCACCGGCGTCTCTCCTACGCTTGGATCGGCAAGGCCGCGTACCGCCGCCGCAGCAGCAGCAGCCGCCGAGGAGGACGCCCCCAAGCCTTGTGCGCTGCCGAAGCTGCCAGTGGAGCGCACACTTGACGCCATAGCGGCATTACCCGGCGCTGCCTTGCGCATGGAAAAAACATCGCCGAACGATTTGGTGAGGGCGAAGGACGAGCTCGCTGGGCCAAACGAGGCGTTCATCATAAACCCAGGCGTGGAGGGCACGCTGCCGACGGGCACGCTGCTGGCCATGCTCGGTGGCCCACCCACGCCCACCGCACCCGCCACACCATCCAACGCACAGGCGAGGTGGTTTGTAATGGGCGGCGCAGCGGAGTGGTGTCGGAGCTGATCAGCTGGTACAATAGAGACGACGACGGTAAACGCCTTCAGCGGGACTGGTTTAAAGGTGACAGGTGTGTGCCGGCCACGATGTGGAGAGGCCGGGCTGGCGATACCATCGAGGGAGAAGGTGGTGCTGTACTGGTTGCGAGGTAGTGCGGTCATGATGATGATAAGGAAAAGGAGTCTAAATAAGAAGGTTAATGGAAACTGCTCTACAGCACACACGCACACACAGAAACAAAATTGTAAAATAAGCTTTAATACAAAATTGAGAGATGAGAAAAAAGTAAAGAGTCAGCGATGCGGTGATTCCCTTGAACAGTGACTAGCGCACTCCAGCCGCAACACACAAGGAGAACACAGAAAAAAAAAAAGCAGTCGAAATAACAGAAGTATTCTCAAACAAAAAAGGATGCGCCGGCTGAGATGATAAAAAAAAATTAAAAGGCAAGTAGCTGATCTCTCTTACGGATGCCACTGAGCACCAACACAAAAAGTTAAATTTCAATACAAAAGAAAAAAAACAAAAAGAAAGCAATACATAGACAAAGAACGAAGAGAGAAAAAGAGAAAGGGATCGATGTGCTGTGAAACTATAAATACAACTTTATTTTTAAATTTTCCGTTCTTTTGGCAAAACCAACAATGAAGACCGAAGACAAGCACAAGCAGAAAAGATTTGAAAAAAAAGGGACTCTAAGAATAGAGAGTGAAAACAGATAATAATGAAAAGAGACTTTGAAAATAGAAAATAAGCAATGTTGCTCTCTCACAACCGTATACTTCACCGTACGATCGTGTTCAGAGCTTGAAGTAAAGATCAGTTATATATATATAAAGGAAAAAAAAAAGATTCAGGGGGAAAGCGAAGGTGAACAGCGTCGTGTTCTTTGTATAACAATAGACTGTATTCCTTCCTTCACCTCATTCACCCTGCAGAGGCGTCGTGCTGCTGCGAATAATGAATCTTGTAAACCAACAACCAGAAAACAAAAAAAAAAGATTCTTCTTGTTTGTTTTTTTATATAATGAAAAACAAAGATGGAGCAAATATAAAGGCTGCCCTAACAATCAACAATTGCGTGGCACAATACTTAAGAAAGATGAAGGAGCACAAAACAAAACATGAAGCGGAGGGGAAAAGAGGGAGCTAGTCTTACAGGCGTGAGATGACTGCTTCAGCAGTGTTTTCTTTTCTTTTTGTTTTACATTTAAAATGAACTGGACAGGAAAGGATCTTGCGACACGCTCACTGATTGTTTCCCTTATGTTCACTTGGTGTCGTGTGTGCTTGTATGTGTGTGTGTGGAAGTATAGATACAAATGCAGTGTGCGATACAGAGCCGCAGGGAGAGGACTCGTACTGTGCCATGACACATACAGCAGAGAGGCGTGCATCTGTGCGTGTACATCACGCATCAGCGCAAAAATGCTTTCACTGTTTTCTTACAATGACAATCAGAAAAACAAAAAAAATAACTTCTAAATGCAATTTTTTTATTTCCTATCACATTTTCGTTTCGTTCCATTCTTGTTTTTTTTTAAAATTAATCTTTTGCGTTCCTCTTTGCTTCACAAAGTATGCACCAACAAAGAACCTGGGAGAAAGAAGGAAAGGAGAAGCAATGAGAAAACAAGACAGGTTGCAAAGGGAACAACTAAATTACATCATTCTCAAAAATGCATGGAACGCACACGAAAACAAAATAGCCCGTAAGTAGCGCAAATGCCGTCACAATCTAAACAGCGCGCTCTTACTTGCTCAGCAGTGGTTGCAGACGGCGGTCCAGCACCACCAACTCCTCCACCATTGGCAGCGCCGTCCACTGAGTGCGATCGGGCACCAGTTGGCGCACAAGCTTCGCACTTCGCTGGAGTAGCGGACAGGAGAGGTAGTAGGCGTACACGGCGCGCAGCGTGACAGGGTCAAAGACGTGCGTGAGCGCCTCGGACAGGCTATTGCGACGCAGCAGGTACGCGGCCCAGCGCTGGCGCCGTACGGCCTGACGGCGGGTGCCGCCCGTCGACACCTGCAGCGGCGCCGTGGGATCGGCTGAGGGCGGGGCGGAGGAGGCGGACGAGGATACGGTGGTGCGTGTGTCCTGGCGAGGCAGACTCCTCTCTCGTGCCGCCGCAGCCTCGGCAAGGGCGGCGACCTCGCGCAGTTGTCGAATACGTGGCGGGGACGGCCGACCCACCGGGAAAGAGGCATCGATGCTGCTGCCGCACCGCATCTGCGATTTTTTCGCCTGTGCGTTTGCCCACGTCCCGCCCTCAGCGTCCTGCCGCTGGCGGCCCCCGCGCTGCTGATCAATCTGACGAACCATGTGCGCATAGACGTCCTCCGGCGACGCGGAGGCCACGAACTTACCGGTGTTCCCTTTCGCTGCTGTCGAGTGGGCACGTTGACTGTCTCGGCTCTCTCGCGCTGCTTCTGCTCTCTCATTTCCCGCCGCAGCCGCGGTGGCAAGGACGTTGAGGACGTTCGGCATACTTTGCAACGGCGCTGATCCGTGCCGGGAGTGCAGCTGCTCAATGTCCAACAGCACGCGTTGGTGTCGCATGCACTGCTGCACCCTCTGCCGCATCAGCACCACAGCCTCGGCAATGGCGTCCAGGGAGGCAAAGCGCATGTCCAGGACATTGTGGTAGGCCTTGAAGAACAACGCGTCCTCGTCGACGGGTGGGGCGGGCAGCGGCTTAATGCCGGCGGTGCGGAGAGGCCGTGCGGGGGCCCTGCTGTGCAGGGGTAACGGGGGAGAGGTGGACGGCAGCGGGCCATCAGCCGAGCCATAGGTGGTTGACACGGGATCAGGAGAGGTCGAGGCGAAGTGCCGCTGCTTCCCACGACCAGCTGCCTTCTCCACCCGGCCACCGCCTTTTTGCGCCGCTGCCCCGCCGCTTTGTGCTTTCTCGATGGCGTTCGGTGGAGTCGCCACACGGGAGACGGAGGTGAAGGAAGTGTCCCCTGTGTTGCCGTTGCCGGATCCGGACGAGGAAGAGAGAGAGGCTGGGGATGCTGCACGATACTGCTTGGTAGATGCACGTTTCCGTTGCTGCTCCTGCTTCCGTTGGCGTCGCCTGGCCGCTCCAGAGGTGCTCTTCATCGGCGACTCTTCGCAGTGGACGGCGCTCGTCGGGGAGTCTGGCGGATGGGAGACACGCCGGCCGGACTGCGGAGACGCATCGTACACCATGTGCGGCCGCATACTCTCTGATGGCGCCGCACCACGCACAGCAGCAGCAGCAGCAGCACCGCTGCCCATCTGGCTGGTGGACGGGAAGCTTGAGAGATCGCTGGCACCTCCGCCCACCCCCGCAGCTCCTGCAGCACCAGGCGGGCTTTCGATGCCGTGGCCGTGGCCGAACGGGTTGACCTCCGCCGTGCCGATGTGCCGCCCGCTGGCCCCGTAGAAAAACGTGCCCTCCGCCACTCCACCCGCCGTTGCCCCACTGAAGGAAGACGCGCTGCAGAGCGACACGGACGGCCCGGCCTGAAGCAGCGCGGCCCGTGCGGCCTCGGCGGTGCGCCGCTCCGCTGTCTCGCGCTCCTGCGACGGCGCACACGTCGGAGGCATCAGCTGGCGCTCGATGTCGCTCTGCTGAACGGAGGCGTACTGCCCATCAGCGGAGTGCTTGGCGACGGTTGACTTCACGTTTGCCTGCCACGCGGCGATCTGTTTTGTAAGAGCAACTTCGCTGAGGGACGTCGGCACATCGAGCGGGGTCCGCAGCAGGCGCCAGAGGTCCACGTAGGCGCGCACGTACGGCATGGTGAGCACCTCCTCGCATGTTGGCCGCTGCGCTGCGTCCAGGTGCAGCATACGGTTGATCACGTCCTGGATGGGTCGGGGATAGTGCGATGGTAAGGGCTCGCGCTGTCCACGCGAAACGCGCATGACAAGGGTGGCGAGGTCGCGCGACTCGAAGGGGTGCCGCAAGGCTAAGAGCTCGTACAGCACACATCCAAGCGACCACACATCGGACTTGGGGCTCGCCGCGCCACCCTGGAGGACCTCCGGGGCCATGTAGAGGGGTGTGCCCTTCATGGCGGCTTCCATCTTTCCTCCTGTGTAGGGGGACTGTGGCGAGCCGAAAAAGGGCGATGATGCACCGACCATAGAGCTGTCTCGGCGCAGTCTTGAGATGGCATGCTGCTGCTGCTGCTGCTGATGCTGGTGGTTCTGCCGGAGCGGCGGTGGCCGGTGTGGCGAGGCGTTTGGAGACCGCCTGTGCGACTCGTCTGTGAAGTACGCCGAGGACGATGATGTCTGCTGCGCTTGTGCGAGGCCCTCCTCTGTGTTGAGTGTGCCACCCAGCCCGACATTCAAGGCCAGCGAGGATGGCGGCGATGTTGCCGTGATGGCGGCGCCGTGCCCGTCCACCCCGTTCTCCCCTGCGGTGCCGAGGCTGCTCCGGCGGCCGCCCATCGTCGCTGCGGCCCACGTGCGGTTCGCCATATCGACGTCGAAGCGCTCCGAAATGCCAAAGTCACCGAGGGAAACGGATCCGTCCTTCTTGCGAACGAACACGTTGTGGCTCTTGATGTCGCGATGCACGACGTGGCGGGCGTGCAGGTACTGTGCCCCGAGCACCAACTGCACAAACCACAACATCACCTGCTCAAAGCTGAAGTACGCGTCCAACTCGCGCTGGGTGGCCATGCGGGTGTCCATGTCGCCGCCGTCGTAGTATTCGAGGATGAGGCACAGATCGTACTCGTTGTATAAGAAGGCGTCCTGCTGCTCCACCACGCAGGGGTGGTGAAGGTCGTGCATCACAGCGATCTCCTGCGCTGCATCGCGGCGCTGCTCGATGCTCAAATCGAGAAGTGGAATGCGCTTCATGACGACGAGCTTCTGGTCGGTGATGCGGCGTGCCTTGAAGACGATGCCGAAGGTCCCACTCGCCATCTTCTCAAGCACCTCGTACTCGTGAAAAGGCATCCTGCAAGGTAAAGGCAGCACTACATACACAAATATATAAGAACAACAACAACAACAACAACAACGCACTTATCACGCTCGGTGTAAGTGGTTAAGCGAAAACGAAAAAAAAAATGTCTATCTGTGTCTAGAAGCGTTACCGACACACAAAAAGACACACCAGCAAGGCACGCTACGGGAATGGTGCACCACAGTTTGGCAAAGCGGCGAAGACCGTAAGGGGAAAAAGAGAAAGAGAGGGGAAACGCAAAGACAGTGATGTGAGGGGAGAAAGAGGAGGTCAACATAGTCACGTGCGCCGTCATTGCAGAGTATATAACGCATCAGCATCCATTGCCCTTATCACCACATTCATAGCAGAAGCGCTAAAAAAAAAAAAGATCGATTTAAAATGAGACGAGGATCTGGTAACGAGTGGGACCCGCCTCTGAAAGAAGAAAAAAAAAAAACAAGCGTATGGCGCTGCGCAAATGAACAATCCTCCCTGAGCACTACTTCACTCCATCAACACTCGTGTTTATTCCTTTCTCTTTTATTTTTATTTTTGGGAGATTCAGTGTAAGGGGAACTGTAAACACAACAGTGAGCACCTGGAGAAAAGTGTATTCCTCTCAAGAACTAGAAACCATAGGTGAACCAGCAGCACGAAGATGAGCAGAAGAAATAGAAGCAGACAAGCAAATCTTGAAAGAAACAAACAAAAAGTTAGAAGTCAAAAAAAAAAAACAAGACAGATGCGCAAACGCTGTTTGTCCCTTTTCCCCCATTCTCTTTTTAAAATATTATTTTATAAACTTCTATCGCGTCTCCAGCAGACACAACAGACAAAAGTGGAGGGTCAATTTAGACAATTCGTCTCACCAAGGGCAGCCCTTCGATCCCGCAGCATATATTGAAGAAAGGTGTAGTGCACGGCGGCATCTGTGCGACACGGATCAAGGAAGGAGTCCTGCACCGACGCGGCGGAGGGCCACAGCGGGCCTACGGGGGTGCGCAGTTGCTGCAGGTGTGTGCTGTAACGCCATTGCAACAACGCCCCCTCTTTTTCCTCTTGCGGTTGCGCACCACCCTCGCCAAAAAAGGCCGAAGATGGCGGCAAGTGATTGTTGTTGATTTTGATGCTGCTGCCACAGCTCGCAGTTGGTGTCGAAGGCAAAGATTCTCCTTCACCTTTAGCTTTCTCAGAGCCAGCAGCCGCGCCGCAAGCGAAGGAATCGGCATGCCATTGAAAGCTCCGAGCCGCCTCGCGCCTCTTGCGCCACGAGTCCCATTGCGCGAGCAGAAAGCGATGTTCTTCCTTTAAGGAAAAGACATGACGCGTGTAGCGGCGGCGTCGCAATGGCTGTACCTCACGCTCCATCTCATCAACGGATAGAGAGACGGAGTACGCAGAAGCGTTAGACTGCCGTGGCGCCTGTGCGGGGTGTGGATCGCCATCACGCTGGAATGCACCAGCGAGCAGCTGAGCAGCATGCGTGCGCAAGAAGGCGTGGAGAGCAATGCTTGTGTCTGTGTCGCTGCCACCGTCATCGTCATCGTGGCGCATCCGCTTCCTTCTTCGACTGAAACTAACACTTTCTTCTGCGCTATCGTCACCAGCTTGGAGTGTGGAGAGAGCCTGTCGACTACGCAGGCCTCTCCTCCAGCAAGACAGCCCGGAGAAAGCTTCTGTAATTTCCCTTCCCTCCTCGTCGCCATCTCCATTCGCGCAGCTGCTAATGCTGTTGCTCCTGCTGCTGTTGCCGAAGTCAGACACAGGACCGTGCTCCACACCACACCGTTTAGGCTCAATTGAAAAAAATAGGTAGCGTGTGGACTTTGCGACTGCTCGCGCAATGGCTGCACGTGCACTTTCGTGACCACTTCCACCACGCTTTTTCAGCATCCGTGCACACCAGTTGTCGCAACAAGCCGATTCGCCAGAAAAAGGCAGCGATCGCGACACGTCACGTGTGTTGTCTGACGCAGTAGTCTGCACTGAAGTGGCCACCGCGAGCTCTGAATCGCGTTCATCGCACCGCCGTGAGAGGCCGCAGGTTAGCGCACCACGTTGTCCATCCACATCTGATGAGAACAAAGGTGCGTGCGGATGTACGCTCGACGTTGCCGAAGAGGCCTCTCCCTTTCTGGCAAGAACGTCCTCCTCCTCCTCATCATCATCGTCGGTGTCAGCAAACCAGCGCAGCTCCCAGCGTGCAGCATCAAACAACCCGCACGCAGCCACACGCGCCCATCGGTCTTTTGTCACTGTGCACGCCGCACCACAGCCCTCATCCGCCTCCCTCTCTACAACACGCACGACTCTGTTACCTGTGGCAGGTGGTGCAGAGGGGCCAAAGCACGCAACCGGCACCGCGCAGCTCGCGAGAGCTTCGAACCAGTAGGTGTGAAAGAGAAGCCAGCCGTCACGACGCATCCCGTCCACAAGCACGTCTAGTACAAGTTTTTTGTAGGCTCGCGCAGTGCATTCAATGCCTGGCGGCGCAAGGGCAGCGGGCGGTTGACCAGGCTTCACATCATGGTGAGAGGGAAAAGATCCGCTCGCCTTGAATGCACTCTCTCTCTTGTTGTCGCTGTTGTTCTTAGATACGACTTCGACGCCAAGGACGGCAGTCTCTCCCATCTGTGAGGCCAGCGGTGATGATGATCCTCGGGCGTCGTCATCTCCTCCCTCATCTGACAAAAGCCTCTGCATCACCACTGCGAAGATGTAGGTAGAGAAAGCGCGCCGGCACTCTTCAACAGGCGCATGGGCAAGCGCCGACTGGGCACAGCGGTGCAGCTCGTCCACATCATCGCGCTCCAGCTCGCGACGGTAGCTGTGGCACATCCTCACCACACCTTCGTACGCGTTCGGAATGCCGCGTTGCGGGCTTGCGAGAGACTCGTAGGTGAGGATGAATCGGCAAAGGAAGTGATGAGCAGCGGCGTGGCGTCGTTGTCGTTGAGCCAGCTTGTGTTCGTGCGAAGGCACCGGCAACGCAGCGCTCATGAACATCGATGATTTGGTGGGCACCACCGCAGTGAGTCGACACGACTCCTTCAACTTGTGTCCGGCGGTGTTGTGCAGGGTAAAGAGAGGCCAGTGTGCCATGAAGAAGGTCCGCGCAGTCTCCATCTGTGTGGCATCCGCCTTCTCGTGTGGTACAGCATACATCGTAGCATCTGGACCGTCGCTGCCCTCCACAGGCACACGTGGAGCTCCGACCACGGCGCCGCGAGCGGGTGGCCTACGCGCTGGGAGCGGGGTGTTTGGCAGCCGAATCAAGACCGCCGCACCCACGTTGACAGCGTCGACAAGCAGCGCGTGACGCATGTGAGTTTTCTGCCGGAGACCTCTAAAGAGTCGCTGACATTTTGTTGCTGGGTCGTGTCTGGCGCTGTTGGAGTCGCCGTTGTCGCGTGCGGGAAGCGACACCTGAGCATCCACCGTTGCGTCAACTCTATCTGCTGCGTTTCTCAACTCATCCTGACTGTCTGAACTCTCGTGCTGCCGCGGAGAACGCGGAGACACACCACGTTGCGTGGCAAAGGTGCGGGGAGGGAAGAGCAAGAAGCGACGCAGGAGCAGAAGAGAATCGGCCATATTGTTCTGGACAGCCTTCCCTCGCCCCTCACTCCTCTCAGCTGGGGCTGCAGAGTCATCATCCACAACGATGGTGCTCTGAAGCGCCTTGCAGCGCGATTCCATCTCTGCGAGCCGCGTACGGCAAACCGCGCTCGTTTTCCTCGGTAGCGAGCAGGCCAGCAAGTCACGTGCCCTCGCAAGTGCCGCTGGGGACGATGTAGAGTAGCTTAAAGCGCAGGCAAGAAGCATCCGACTCGTACACGCGTGACGCTGCTGCTGAGCTGCTAACATCCCTTTCTCAAGTCTGTCGAGAAGACTTTGGTGTCTCTCAGTGGAAATCGTATTGTCTCTCTCTTGGGAGGAAGGGATGCTTGATACACGCCAAGAGTCGGTGCCGAGAACTAGTGGACATGGGTTGTACGGGGAGGAAGGACACGATGCTGAGAGCCAGGCCGCGGCGCCATCCTCCACGTCTAGTGCGGTGTGCTGCTCTTCCTGCGAGGAAAGAAAAGAGCGAGAGCTACGCGCGCTATCTAACGTGGCAGCACCGCTGGTACAACTCTGCCATGCTGTCGTGTTGTCAAAACCTCCGGTTCTTTCGCCACTCTCGTCGACGTTGTTGTCTATCTTTAAAAGAAAGGCTTCCTTGGCCTGGGGCACGCTGGGATGGCCCTTCACACGATGCGACTTCCCTTCTCTCTCGGCAATGGCAGTGGCGAGGGACCGCGCGGACCGCTGGCGCTTGCGGTCGCAGCTGCGATGCGGCGCATCTCGTGGTGCTCCGCGTCGTGTCGTGTGTTCTCTTCCCTGTGCAAGAGCAGGTATGTTGCTCAGCCAGTCCAGCGGACATGAATCCTGACGAAGTTCCGCAAAGGCTTGGGTGCGAACTGTTTCCGGCGTTAGGTGCTCTCTGATTGGTTGGTCCTGTGTGCACTGTAGCGTGCGATGAACGAGGCAGCAGGAAGAGCTGGAAAAGTGTATTGAGCACTGCAAGAGTTCCTCTACTTGATGCAGAATATCTTCGCGAGCATACAACGAAGCATCTGGTGCAACCGTTTTCGCATCCCATTTCATGGAAGCTTCTATAGCTTCGCGACTGCTCAAAGAACCCTTCATGAGCCGCAACGGCAACAGCGCTGAGCTCTTCAGCCAGTAGGGTATCTGCGCAGATGAAGTGTGCACCAGCAGCGGTAGATGAAGCTGGGGTACACTGGAGCCACGGCACGCCGCGGAAGCCCACGCATCCCACGGCAGCCATGATGCACAGCGCCAGCACGGAGCCGCGAGACGCCGCACATCCTCACAGAATGCGATGCGCTGTGTTTGCGACTTCACTCCTCCGTTCGCATCGCCTCTCACAGAAATCAGCGGGGAGAAGCGCACGTCGCTTCGTAGGGCAGATGGTGACCGCCCGAGCATTCCATACCAGCAAGACAGTGCTGGCCATGCAGCCAAAGAAATAGTTGAGGTAGCTCTTGCACGTGTTGCCAGGCGCATCACAGTCAACGCGTCTCCCTCAGGCGTGCCGAGGATGTGTTCTCTCTCTTCCACCTGACAACGATGGCGAGCCACATACGCTTGCCTCTGTGCGGCTGCCGCTTCCTCGGTGCGCATGGCCAACTGTGTACTATCCCACTGCTCTTGGATTGTCTTTGAGGTCAGCAATACGGCTACATGCGGCGATGAAACGTCTTGATACGAAGGCTTCTCGTCATCTGTGTTTATGTCCCTGTGTTGTTGGTGAATGACTCGTCGCCTTCTCTGCCACACCGCCGCACTGCAGCACAGCCGCATTGCTAAGAAACTACGCTGCGGTAGCACACCCGATGGCGAGAGCGCTGAGAGCGACCTGGCGAACCGTGCGACGGCCATCCTCTCAACATTTATACACAAAGAACAAGGTTGGGGGACAACGCCGTTTGCAAAGTGCGCAACGCAAACAGCATCACGATCATCCTCCTCCGCATCATCACCAAGAAGTGCTGTACTGGAAGGCCTAAGTGAGTAACATTGTGGAGAGCCCGATGGTGTTGACAGTGAACTGCCGTGTGAACGCGGCGTGTTGAGCTGCATACAGTCCGCGACTCCCCCGTTTCCTTCCACTTCTTCCTGTTGCGATGGGCGATGCTCCTCTTCGTTGTCACCACCCGTCGCAAACCTCGTCATCGCTGCTGTCCCTCGATAGCCTTGGCTTCCACCGCGCGTGGCCCTCCACTGAGCTACGACAGCCTCTAGAGTCGGAGGATGAGGCGGGCATCGATCGTTGCCGGCTAGAAGAAGAGGCAGCGCCGCCAATCTCAGCGCACCGCCGCAAGTCTCTCTGTGGCGACTCACAGCGACACAGTCTGTCCCGCAGGACATGAAGCATAATCGCATGGGTGCTGCAGAGCACCGAGAGCCGACATCCACTGTACCCGACAGCGCCGCTGAATCCATCTCCAATGAGATGTTGTCGTCATTCGCAGCATCGCTTAGAAGGAGAGGAATGGCAATTTCCTTAGGTACAGGTGTTCGATGGCGTGCCCGCCGCGAGACGCTCGTCCGCGGCTTCTGCGTACTGCCTGCCCGCTTCGGTGATGCACCACACATGTTACTGCACTCCGCAAGACAATCCGATGGCCCCATACTCATGGAAGCCTCCTCACTCCTTTGTGTGGCCGAGCTGCGCAGACGCCGTGCAGTGGCCGCCACCCACCGTCGATCAAAGGGCGAAATTAAATACGCGGCGGCGCACACAGACCGCAGCTGCAGGTAGCAGGGGAATTGGATGTCGTGAGGAGACCAAATGCTGCACCGGTGACGATGGGGTGAAACAGTGGCACACGATTGTGATGTGTTGAATATATCTGGGTTGTGCTCTCCTGCTGCATGCGAAGCACACGATGCAGCCTCATCTTTGTCAAGAGCAAGACAGGGCTTTTGGAGGACCTGTGTAGTTCCCTTTGAGTCCGCCGACAGCGCTAACGTAGCGAAGGGTAGTGGCATCTCATCGCAGCAATTCCGTCTTTATGTTTCTGTATGTGTGTGTGTGTGTGTGTGTGTGTGTGTCTGCGTCTGCGTCCTCTGCGTCTGTATCTGAATTCGGTGGTGCGAGGTATACGACGAAAGAGCAGAGGACAAAAAGCGAAATGATATATTTGAGTTCGGTTTGACCTCATCGACGTGTACATACGCAACAATACATTGCACACCTGGAGCACACCACCGATGCTTCTTTGTTGAAGAAAACGTCTTTCGTTGTTGTTCTCACTTTGAAAGTGGTGCCTGTGAGATTTAGATGAATAAGAGAGGAGAAAGATAATGAGAAAAAGAGAAAGAAGGGCAAACACCAAGGGAAACCATTTTTAAAAAAAGTTAGTAAGGTGATTCATTTTCACCGAATCCATGAGGACAGAAGCGCTTTGCAGACGTTGACCAAAGCCAATAGTAGCACCATAGTGTGTAGCGCACAAGTACAATTCAACTTTCGATTGGGCTAGCGGCGCAGGTGTACACACAGTCTGACGTCACTCAGCGCATAAAAAAAGAAAGAAGGAAGGTTTGCAAATGCGCAAATCGCTTGCCCAGCACCACAGCTTAACATTGCACGTTTCTAGTTGTTTTATTGTTAGCTTTCTATTACTTCCGAGGCTTGAGGTGAACTTTTGAGAGAGAGAGAGAGAGAGAGAACGGTGATAAATAAATAAAAAAAGAAGAGACACGGAAAGTGGCGTTGGACCGTAGAGCCACTTGAGCAAAAGCTCACACAGATGTATGGTATAAGTCAAAGGTGCGTGGGTTGCTGCTGTTAAGCAGCATCCTCTCCTCTAGTGCCGCTGCTCGCCACCCCTCCACGTCGATTCCACCTGCGGGTGGTGGTGGGGGCGAAGAACCTCTTAGGCCCTGAAGAGAAGGACGCTGATCAGGCTGCGATGACGCGGACGTCTTCCCGGCCGAGACAGACTCACGCTGTTTAATGCACATGAGTTCTGCAATGAGACGCTGCCGACGCAAATCATTAACCAGCTCCTCTGCGTCCCCCACTGCATGTCGCGTAGCCGCATCCGTGTGGACAGCCCCCAGCCCTTTGAGCGCGCTCCCTTCCAGTGGATAACCCACACGAGGGAAAGTACGATCCCACTTCTCTCCCCCGCCGCCATGGCTTCGAAGCGGAGGTGTCAGAAGCTGCTTGATGAAACGAGCTCGCAGCAGAAGACGGTCCTGCACAGGTCGATGCTGTATGCGTCTCTCAAAGGCCTCCGCGGTTGGCGTCGTTGTGTGCAGAGGTTGGGCGGAGGCAGCGGCGACCGCGGTGGATGAGGAGACACGCACTACTGCATCATGTACGCGATGCGCTTCAGCATGCGAAGGCGAGAGGTCCGCAGAGGCTGAACTGCCCGCCTCTTCGTGGATGTCTTCTCGCTGACGGCGCAGACGTGCTTGCTGCACGGCGCGTGCGGTGGCGCTTAATAACCTAGACTTGGAAGACGCGTTGGATGTCGCATCCTCCGGTTTGCCCTCCCTCGGCACGACGCGAGGCTCCTGCACCCTGTCATCATCATTGCTGCTGCTGCGTCTGCTGTTGTCTGTGCCAGATCCACCCGTCTGAGCGGACGTGGCGCGTCTCAGTATCAGTGGCGGGGTGTCCGTGACGAGTGCATCCTTCTCCACCTCTGCATCCCAGGAGAGCGGGAGAGGCCCAGAGGAGCTGGAGGATTCGGCGGCCGCCGCACCTGCCACGTCTGCGTTTCGCGTGTTAGAGGCGTTTCCGCGGCAGGGCGACACCGTAGACGCAGGCACATCGGCCATCTCCACTTGGTCTTGCTCCTGTTGGATCCTCATGGTCGCGTCCGTGCGCAACGGTCCTTGGCTAACCTCCGCTGCGGCAGCCTTTGCATCACGATCGGAAGTTGCTGAGCCGATGGTCACGCTACCCTCGGAGACGCTGTCTTTGTCGTGGGAGGAAGCGGTAGTGCACGGCGCTGCACCCATAGCGGCATTCGCCGACATACCAGATACAGTAGCTGGGCCGCCGCCCTGCGCGACTTCCACCACGGTGCTGGACGATCTTGAAGACTCCTTCTCCGAGTGCGCACGCGTGTTCGCCGTGTTGGGCGTGTTCAGCGGCGTCGTGGGCACCGTCTCGTCTTGCCAGAGCGGGCCGCCTGCCTCGCCCTCCTCTCGCTCGTTTTCGTGCTGTGCGAGCTGTTCGAGGATGCGCCACGCTGCGGGGGAGAGAGTCGCCTTCGCCGTAGCCTGCGCCTCTGCGTCGTTGAGATCTTTCAGAGGAATCATTTTGGGTGTTGCCGCTGCTGCTGCTGCTGCTGCTGCATCGCCAGCTGTGCGTCGGCTGTTGTGCCCCGTCCCAGACCTCACTGCGTTTATGGAAGGAGAAAGAGAGAACGAGGCGGCGGGTGTCACACGAACGGCCTCTTGCATCGCCTGCGTCATCTCCGCCACCGCGTCCTCCACCGCCAAGCACGCCTCCAGCGGAAGCACCGGAATAACAGGAAAGAAAAGACTCGACTCTACGTAGCAGACCTGTGCGCCTCTTCCGCCCTCCAGCGCAGAGGGCGTCGTGGCGGACGCCTGCGAGCACGCGGTACGGCCGACAATTCCACCACTGCTAATGTTGGTGCTCGTCGTGCCGCTGGCGTTCGTTGAGTGGGCGGCCGCGTTCAGCCGTCGTGGACGCAGCAGCGGTGGCAGCTGGTCGTACCGCGTGGTCCAGTGCTGCTCAATAAACTTCACGGCAGTCTGATGCCCCACCGGGCCCTCGAGCAGCAACGGCACGCGCGCAGGTCGATCTCCGGGGACGTGCAGGCGGTCCAGCTGATCGCCGGCTCGTCCACGCCCACCCTGTGAGAGAGCCCGCGGTGCGGCACAGGTGCCTGAGACTCGCGGTCGTGGCGCAGACGCAGCCTCTGCGCTGTCTGCGGCCCCCGTCGTCATCGACTCTATCAGCAGCCGCGGCAGCGTGCGCAGCGTACACATCACATTCAGAAGAAACACCATCGCCGTCACGCGCTCTTCTGCCAGACCTTCCTCTCGCAGCGAGGTCGCGAGGTGCGCCGTAGGGTCGCCGCTGTCGAGAAGCGTGTTGGGCGTACTCGGTCCTCCCAGCATCGACCGCGCGTCCCCGATGCTGAGAATACGAAAAACCCAGTCAGACATCTCATCTCGAGTCTCCTTCGGCGTTGTAACTGTCGAAGTGGTGGTGGTGGCTGTGTTGGGTGTGTTGGCGCTTCGTTGCAGACTTAGTGGAGACGCTGAGCCCGATCGCCCACCGCCCGTAGCAGTAGCAGCAGCAGTGCTGAAGGGCACCCCAGCGGCCCTGCGCCAATCCTCTCCCGCGTTCTGCATCCGCATCGTCAACACCATGGCATCGGTCATGAAGCGCCAGACCATGTAGCCGCCTGCACAGGCCACGATCTGCCGCACGTCGACAATGGCGGCGCAGTAGGCCACCGTGCCGTCCAGGTCGCACAGATAGGCGTGGGTGCGACTCAAGATAAAACAGCGACGAATGTCTGGTGGGCACTCGACGGTGGCAGCGAAGAAGATGAGAGGGACGACGGGTGCCTCGGCAACGGCATCGGCGTCTTGAGGCTGCTCCTCTTGCTGAGTGGCATCGAGCCCACCCGCCAGACTGCAGAGCAACACGCTGTTTTCGTCAGCCACACGCGCCGTCGCGTGTCGACTTTTGCGATGGGCTGAGAGGTGCGCGTGCGCTGGTGCGGAAGTGGGCGGCATCGCCCCTCTCTGACTACGATGCAGCACATCGGTCATCACACGGCCCAGCATGGCGTGAAACTGAACACCATCGTGCGGTCGTGCCGCGTCACCGCTGCGGCAGTGGTCCTGCCAACTTCGGCTTTGACTCAGCGTCGAAGCCGGCGCCTTCGCACATCGCAGCAACGCAAAGGCACGGCGGTAAATGTTGGAGGATGCCGCGGCAGAGGATGCCAGCTGTCCTCCCGTCACTGCTGACGCGATGCCTCCACCACCACCACCACCGCGCCGCTCCCTGTCCTTCCAGATGTCTCCCCGCTCCTTCGTGACATCCGCCAGCGTGGGTGGAGGCTCGGCTGGTTGAAGGAGGAGATCCACAGGCAACAGCTGCAGCAGTGTCACGGGATCGCGCAGTCCGCTGGGCGGCGGCGGGCCGACCAGCAGGGTAAAGGCCGCAGACGGTGCTGCGGAGTAATTGGTGTCTTCACTGCCATGCACGAAGACAGCGTTGGCCCTGTTGAGATGCCCACCGCTCTCCAGTCCTCTCTCCTCCTCCCCAACACGGGAGGCCGTGCAGGTGCTGCTCATCGTCATCGTTGTCGCGCTGACCATGGTGGACAGCTCGGGGTCGGTGTGTTGCCGACGCAGCGGACTTGCCCGGATGCCCAAAGAGCGGCCGCTGCTGTTGCTGTAGTTGTTGCCTGCGCCATCGAGCCGGCTGGACGGGGGAGAGCGAGGGACCAGCGAGGAGCCCTGCACCGCAGCGGCTGGGATTCTATGTGTGGTGGCGTGCGCCGGTGGGTCGGACGCGATGGAGGAGGACGACGTGGAGGACGCGCTGTCGTAGGCTGGCGCTCGATCTCGCTGCAACAGCGAAGCGTACAGGTCCGGGTGACTGGACGGCGTGTAGAGGGGAGAGGCGGCGACTTGTCGAGTGACTGCGGCGCCTCCACTGCGTGAGCGCTCCGGAGCGGAGACGAGAGATGCGGGAGAGTCGCGCCGAGCAAAGGAAGGCGGAGACGGATGAGGGCGAGAGGTAAACGTTGTGGCGTTGGTGGAGCTGCCATGGCGTGTGAGAAGCGCTGAGCGAGGTGTCCGTGCGAATGGCTGCGTAGTGGTGGTGGTGGCTGTACTGTTGTTGGCCGTGTTGGTGGCATTCGTTGAAGTCAGCGCTGCGTGAGATGGGTTCATGGCCTCAGGCTAAAGTCAGATGGTATTCGATTGAAATCCACAAATGCACACAGAGAAGTGTGGAAACGATGATTTCTTGTAGCGCGATTGTAGCAGACGAGCAATGTGTAATGTCCCCAGAGCGGCGGTCGTTTTTCTTTTTTTGGGGGGAGGAGTGGATAATAGCAGCAGGTGGGAAGTGCTTATATGATGGCAATAGAAAAAGAAAACTCCCTAGAGTAAATCAACAGTGATGTGTCACGTGATGTGGTTTACGGCCTCGTAGATGTGCGCACTTCCATGCAGCAACGTGCAGGTAATCCCTGAATCAATATTTATTGCGGCAGCTATGCCCAGCAGGGAGAAAAGGAGAAAAGCGATGAGGAGTTCAACAGATGCGTAGACAGTAACTGGGGGGGGGGGGGGGGGGGGAAGAATGCGGGGGGTTGTGACCGCGCCATGTAGCTTTGCTGCACACATCAAAGTGTGAAATAAAAAAAATAAACGATGTAATTAAAAAAAGGAGGAGTGAGGGTTTTAAGACAGATGAGCAGCGCGCGTGTGCAGTGTCTTGCGATATAGCAACTGTCTCTCGAAGTTATCTCCGTGGATAAACGCTACACTGATCTACTCCTTCAACAACTATTATTATTGCATTCCTTTTTTTTTTTTTTAATCATCTCGTAAACGCTGTGCTGTGGCTCTCTTTCGTTCCCACACAGTCATTTCCTTCATTTTGTTGTTGTTGTCGTCGTCCTGC
Source organism: Crithidia brevicula (assembly GCA_030849845.1). Classification (NCBI taxonomy): domain Eukaryota; phylum Euglenozoa; class Kinetoplastea; order Trypanosomatida; family Trypanosomatidae; genus Crithidia; species Crithidia brevicula. Next base: position 79,348 of record JASAOD010001937.1, read on the forward strand.
TTATTACTTGTGTAGTTTTCAATGTGGTGTTGCGCCCATTCACAAGATGATAAGAATAATAAATGTGATATTTTAGCAATCGAGAATAAACTGAAAATTCACCGCAGCAGCCAGAGAAGCATCTTGAACCGCGCGGCTACACTTGTTCGTGTTGATGCTGTTTTTTTTTTTTTTTTTCTGTGTGTGTGTATGATTCCGCTTCTCGCATCCTTGCCGTCTGATAACGTACGTGCGAAAAGAAAAGAAATGGAACGCAAAGGCGAAGCGTCAAAGACAGCGAAAGATCAAATAAATAAATAATAAAAGGCGTTGCCTTCCCCTTTTCCTTTCTGTAAACCCCCGCCCACTTATCGCACAGAGAGAAGTTACCTGTCCTCTCCCTCTGAGCTTCTCTGCGGCGAAACAGCACCCACCGCCTTGACTGTGTGTGTGTGTGTGTGTGTGTGTCTCTCCCTTCTCCTTCTACATCTCCTATTCCGAACATCCTGCGTCTGACACAAGAGATCGCATAGATTATGTTTCTTCTTCTTTTTGCTTGTTTGTTTTTTTCTTTACAGGGTCTTGGTGTTCCAGGGCAGGTGGCGCCCGAACAGCAGATGCTGGGAGACGTTGAACTTCGCCAGCACCTCCGCAGCGAACATCTTCATCATCCCACCGTAGATTTTCGCCCAGTGCTCGACGCCGGAGATGTTGTACAGCATGTTGCTGTGTTCGTGGAAAGGGCCCGTCTTGTTCTCCACTATCCAGGCAATCATCCCAAAGTAGATGTAGTCCTCCTTCAACGCATCCACCTTGCTCCGATCACAGATGTGCTTCGGCAGAATCAACATCGCCTCTAACGTCGCCGACGGCTTCACCGGACGCATCTCCGCATCGATCAGCTGCGCACCGCCAAAGACGTATGGGAGATGATGGTAATCGTCGAGTCCCCACACCCCGTGCGAGCCCGCCGGCTCCAACGAGTAGTGCTTCTGCAGGCGCCGCACAAAGCGCATGTACTCGTGGAAGGTATAGAAAATGTAATCCTGCCGACGCCGCTGGACTTCAGCGCGTTGCGTCTGCGGCACCGGTGGGGGCGGAGGCACGTCCAAGGGCACGAACACCGTGGGGACATCGTCAAGACTGCCGCCGTGGTCGCCGTGCTCCTCCAGGCAGATCATCATGACAATGAAGAAGTGCAGCTCATGTCCGCTGCCAAAGTCCAACCGAGTGGCGTTGCCGAAGGAATCCATCATGTACGCGGCCAGCTCGGTGGCCAGCTCCGTCACCTCAGCATCGCTGCGAGTGGCGGAGCTTGGGAAGGTGCGGGCGAGCTTCTCCATGTCCGCCACCACTGTGCTCTCGAAGCGACTGTGGAAGGTGCGCTTGGCACGATTGCCGAAACGTTGCTGCGCCATATCCTCCAAAGGGATCTCCGTCACCAAGTCATGCAGGTACGGGAAGTACGTGTTTACGAGATACTTGGTGGTGTCGTCGGTGTCCTCCACGGACGGCGAGAGGCGGCGGAAGTTTGGGGTGGAGGCAATGGCCTCGCTGCAGCCTTGGGCGTAGGCGACAATCTTCTGGAAAGAAGCGGAGCGCCGGAAGACGTCAACGAGAGAGTGATCTTCCAGAATGACCTTGGCAGGCGGCTGCGGTGTGAAGGGAGCCGCGGAGTACTTCTTGGCGGCTGCGGGGTTCTGTGGCAGACCCGATGTGCGGCTGCCTGGCATTGGAGTGGCCATGATGCGCGTAGAGAAGGCAACCGGGAGAGAAAGAAACAAGTAAATAAACAAAGAAACAAATTTGAAAAGGGGAAAAAACAAGAGGTGTTCGGTGTGATATGAGCCAAGAACAATCTCGGCAGAAAAGGAAAAAAGGTTCAGCACAGAGAATGTGGATATACCGAACGAAAGCACACACGTGAAAACAATGACACAACAGAAAGAGAGAATAGAAAGCCCGAAAATTTGGAGAAAATAAGGGAGGCGATCTTTGAATGCGAGAGAAAAACCAAAAATATGTTGATTTTTCTTTTCTTTTCTTTTGTAGCTAGTTTATGTATCGCGGGGAAATGTGTATAACGCGCTTGAAAGTTTTTTTTTTCGGATCTACTTGTCCCTGTGCTTGAGTGCGCTTCCAGCAGGCTAGGGCGGAAGGAGCAAAACAAAAACAATAGAATGCCCTTGCTTTTTTTCTTTTGTTTGTTTTTCTGTAATGCGTGCGGGTGTGTGCTTGGGTCTGTGTGTTTAGACGGTAGTGTAATAGGGTTCCTTGATGGTGTGGGTCAATTTTTTAATTTTTTTAACGTTACACCCAAAGTTTTGTGCAAATTAGGAATGTTGCAATTGCATCGAGTTGAGACACGTGAAAAGAGATTAGAAAACAATAGCGAGACGTAATTGTAGGACCAAGTCCAAGAGAGAAAGAAAAAAAGCGAAGGTTCTACGAGAGAGATCACTAACACAGACGTCGCTTTAGCAAGAAAGTTTCGATCAACCACTCTCTCGTGCATCTCCGCTTCATCAGATGTCGTGATTAATATATCTCCTTCAAAAGCTGTTCCTCTTTGAGTGTCCACCGCTGGATTACAGAGACACAAGAGAGAGAAAGACAACGTCTTATTAATCCTTTCCTCACAGCGCTGAAAAGCAACGGCAAAATGAGCAAAAGAAGGAGAAGCCACATACGCAATTAAAAAAACAACTGCACTGCCGTTTATTGTATGGAGAGGCGGATAAGAGAATCATGTGCATGATGTGTCACGCAGTCTTCCTCACGCCCACCCGCAGCTCCATCGCCATGACGTTGTGTTGCCCTTCCTTGTCAGACTACAGTAATTCATTTGATGGATGGTTATTTTGAATGAGATGCCTAGCCATCGCGTAGTTTAATATATATATATATATATAAGACAGATATAAATTTATGTAGAGGTTTTGAAAAAAATGACTCTGTAACGAAGTTTAACGTGGGTGTGCATCAATCAACACAATAGAACAACAACCAACACGTGCCAAATACCAAGAAAGAAAACTAAAAGCAAACAATGTCATGTGACGCTGGCAAAGTACAAAGAAGAGTTGACCAACACAAAGGTGGTGAGAAGAACGATCGGCCAATAAAAAAACAAGAAACTAAGAAGAAGATAACGTACGTCTAGGAGAGGCGCCATCGTGACCATTGGGTGCGCACAACACCACTGTCTTAACGGGAAGTGCACGTTGCCCTCCCTCCCTACTGCACCTTCCAACGCATGCCACACACACGTTCACATGCACATCAAGCGTAATCACGCCTTTAACAACGATATCAGAAAAAAAAAAAACGGCAAAACAAAGGGTAAAATTGATCGAAATCCGTCCTGGTACAAAGGAGGAGGTGCTTGAATATAAAAACTCAACGCCAGACGCGGAGAGTCGAAAGTCTCGAAAAAAGGATCGCACCGAGACACACCCACGTGTCTTTCCTTTTTTTTTTTTCTTCTATCCGCAGCCACGAGTGCTGTCTGATGAGGTGAACTGAAAGGAAGGATTCTTGGTGCGTCATCATGCCAGAGAGAGAGAGAGAGAGAGATAGACGAGGCCCACTGCTCCAAGAGAGAGAATGCTGAGCTAAGCCTCGCGCAGTTTCGGCCACTTCCTTCCTTCCTGCCCCTTTCATCACCATCCAAAACACCGATGCAGAAAAGCAAACAAGTGAATTAGGAGTGGTTTGGTCCCTCTTCCACCTTTTTTACTTTCCCCTTTTCATTCCTCTCTCTCTCTCTCTTTCTTGGTCGTCTTGTGCAGATGCGCCACTACAAGAAGTCCTGGCCGAGGTGAGCGATTAGGGAGATCACCGGCTGGAAGCGACCCGTCGCCGTGCCGACAAAGGCGTCCTCCGTCACCGGGACCGACTGCTTCAGCAGAAACAAAAGTTCGCTGCGGAGGGTCTCGCGCAGAGCGGCGTTGGTGGTGAGAAGGAACGCCTCAGCCTCGACATCCTTATGTACAGATCGGTAGCCGTAGTTCGTGCTCCCGTAGGCGACAAGATAGGGAGCCGATATGCTCTCTGGGCAGCACGCCTCTGGCACGTCCCCGCTGCTCTTCTTACCCCCGCTTTCCCTGCTCTGCGCTTCCACGGTTTTTTTGGTGGGCCATGGCGACTCCGGCGAAGATGGCTGATGCCCCGCAAACCATAAGCCCTTGGCATGAAACGTCAGCCCCTCCACCGAGAACTCGCGGATGTGCACGCGGCGGAGGCAGCGAAAGGTCTTCATCAGGTAATAGAAGGAGCGCTCGAGCTGCAGGTAGAAGAGAGGAATGCGACCAGCCATCCCGCGTTGCCCATTCCAGCCGTTTGTCTGCACACTCGCTGTGATGCAGTCGACGTAGCTGCTGCCGTGCAGCACCTCATCCACAAAGGAGGCGTACATGTTGAGGTAGGGCGAAGTGAGAAAGATGTGGTCCTCCGCGGTGGAGAGGTGCAAGAGCTGCTTCACCATGACGCTGTCGTGGTAGACGCCAGCGCGACCCACCTGCAGCGTGGGGAAGAGAAACGTGTCGTAGCGTGCCCAATCCACGTGCTGATCAGCGCACAGCTTCCGGGCCCAATCAGCAAACCCGTGCAGCAGCTCCTTCGTCTTGCGGCAGAAGGCGGCGGTGTCGGTGGAGGGGTCCATCTTGAGCGCGTTGGGCAGAATCACAAGGTTGCTCTTGCGGTGCAGCGTAGGTGAGCCCTCTCTCGTAGATGGCGAGGATGGAAAGCGAACGACGCGGCCGGCCGTCGCCATCAGCACACGCCGCACCGGTGACGGCGGTCGGGAAGAAGCAGACGCAGCAGCTGCAGCTTCTGCTGCGGTGGCGGTGGAAGAAATCCGCGTGCGATCGTCGTGCTCAAGAAAGGTGTCGTCTGGAAACGTCTGCGTGAATTCTTTGCGACAGATAACGGGGTGTGACACGCGGTTTAACGTGCGCACGAGCCGCGTGAACCACCGCCCCACCAGCGCATTGTCCTCCACCATCAAGTAGCGATCCATGCGGGTGGCGAAGTAATCGTCGGACAGGTTGGCCCCCGTCAGCATGGTGTGGCGCTGATCAAAGACAAAGATCTTCGTGTGCTGCACGCCCAGCACTTCCTTGGCACGACCAAAGGGGGCAAAGAGCCGATTCCACCTGCTAGGGTTTTGATAGAGAAAGAGACGCACCTTGACGCCTGTGTTGGCAGCTGTGGTCGCTGCCGTGTCAGCCTCATCCCCGTCGTCGCCGTCGCCGTCATCGGAGCGCGAGGAGCGTGAGGATGGGCTGTATGGGCCAGACGAGGCATCCACCGGCAGCGACGCTGCGCTCTCCGTGCGCTCGGCCAGCTCCATCAGCGTCTTCAGGGTCACCAAGTTCTTGCGGTCCTGCATGCGGTTGTAGTCGAGGAGAATGGTGACGACGAAGGGGTGGCCGCCCGCCGCGGCCCACCGCACCTTCTCCTCCAGACAGGCGACAAAGGCCGTGGATAGCGGGCCATCGCCGATGTACAGCGCGGAGAGCGTGATGGAGCGCTGGGCAGACATGACTTTCCGTTTGAGCTCCTCGTAGAAAATTTTGGGGTGAGTGAGGACGCGCACCGTGTGCGACTCCACTGGCAGCACGCAGCAGTGCTGGCCAAGAAAGGAGATCATCTCCTGCTGCTGCGAAGGCACGCCGCACGTTGTTAAGAGCTGTTGAATGTGTGCAGCGCCTTCGCTGGCGGATGTCAGCGGTGGTGCGCTTTGCTGACTCGCCATTGTCTCGCTGGGTGAAGAGGAAGAGGGCTTCGGGGTGGTGAAGAAGCTGAGTGCGTCAGCAGGGTCGACGTCTGCCTCGCCGGCATCGCCGAACAGCGCGAACGTGACCGCGGCCGCGACGGCCAGGATGAAGAAGTAAAGTACAATGACGTACATTTACACGTGCGTGTGTATGTGTTTTGTTGTTGCTCTTTCTCTCTTTGTTTTCTTTTCCTTTTTTTTTTTTGTGTGTGTGTGAGTGCGGATATCGCTTAAGTACAAGTTTTGTTGTTGCTGTTTCTTATTGTGCTGGCAGCTTTTTTTTTTTTTTAACTAATCCTTAACTACCAGATGAGTGAAACTGCTTAAGAAAAGAGGTGTCTAGAGCACCGCTTCCATGAAGTTACGCCGCTAATTTTTGTTATTTTGTTGTTCACTTTTCAAAGTGTGTGTGTGCGTAAGGTCTAAGGAGTGTCGCTGGAACAGGACGTCCGCAGAGGCGTGTAATGCCCACACGTCAGATGCGTACGAGCAAAAAAGAATTCAGCAATTGAGAGAAAAAAAGAAAGAAATGCGTGCTGTGCGCCGTTCCCCATCCACTTTGATGGCGTACTGTCATGAGCGGGAAATCCGCTGTCTTTTTTTTGTTTGTTTGTTTGGTTCTGAAAGGAGATGTGTTTGTCTTTTGAGAGGTATCCGATATTGACCAGATTGCGTGCAGTTCAGAAAGCTGCATCACCACCGCAGTGAACGGCAGAAGATAACTATCGATTGTGTTGATCTGTACAAGGCTGCGTGATAGAGAAAAGAAATAGCAGACACTTTAGGAGAAGGATACGCAGCCAGTAAGAAAATAATCGTGCTTGAAAAGCACAACGATGCAGGTTCCAGTAAGGAAACACAAAATTCAGAAAGTGTTGTCCATTTTTCTTTTTTTTCTCACGCTCTTTACAGGTATCGATGCACGAGCAGCGCCATGAGAGACTCATAGCGAGTCCCTTCCTCGCCACACTCACCACTACCATCACAAGAAAATCCTCTGTCACAAGGCACCCCGCCATGCTGCTGCTCAGCATCCCCGTCCCATGCGTCAGCCTCTGGAGTTGCACCCGCTTCTAATAGTGCCGTTGGTGGCGTCCACACAGGAGCTGCAAGCTGCAGCATCAGGTCCAGGCTCCACGTTTCTTCCTTGATGCTATTCGCCTCGGCTTGTGCCTCCGTAACAGATGCGTAGCGCCGCTCCGCGTACACGGTAAAGCCTGCCCAATACTGGAAGCAGATCACCACCCCCAGCGGACCCTCTACTGTAGAAGACTTCACGTCATGACGCAGCCACACCACCGTGGCCACTGTGGATGCATCAAAATCGTCTCTTGCCACACACTTCGTCGTCGTATGAGGAGACTCGAATGTCTCGCTAATTTGTGCAGTGGCAGAAGAACCTTCTCTCGCTGCCGGCGTATCAGCCTTCCAGCTCTGGATGCACGCGAGGGACACCTGCGCGAAGAGAAATCGCGAGCCGTAAAGGCTGAGGCAGTCATCGAGATGGCCGCGCAACTCCTGTGCAGCTGTCAGCCGGCCCCGGTCTTCTTCACTGCTCGAATCATCGCGAGAGCTAGAAGAGCCTCGACTCTGTGAGGACATCAAGGAGTTCGTACTTTTGTCCCTTTAAAAAAATGTGCGTGCGGCGAGTAGAAAAAAACAACAAAATACAAAAACAAAGGTAAGATAAAGTTTCGACACTCCGTGTTACATGGAGCACTACTTCTTGCGCTCAACAGAACGACCACGCTTAAACAAGGCGCGAGGGAAGAGAAGCCTCAGATGGCAGGCAGATGAGGAAAAGGAGGAGAGCGGAAGAGTAGTGTGCAAAGAAAAGAAAAAAGAAAAAAAGAGAGTCAGTGTTTAAAAAAAAAACCCGCGGTGGTTTTAACAACGTGTCGGCTCTGATGCAAGAGAACAGAAATACGTGGCAATCAGAATCGTATACACATTGAGCATGCAACTCGCACCCTACCTTACAAGGCAACTCCGTGGGAATAGAATTTTTTTTTTATCAGGCAACGACGATGAGACGAGGGATAACGCCCCTGCACAGATGCCCGCCGTCTCACCGATGAGACTGTAGCCGGGTGAAAATGAACTCCGCTGTTGTTTTATCTTCTTTCTTTGTCCCTTGTGCAGCTCGCATGGAAGCTATGTGCGTTCCCCATTGCATAGCTGGTTGCACACTGAACCGAAAGAACACGCATTTCCCGCAAGTTGCGTTTAAATCTCGCCTCCGCAGTGTTAAAGAAACGCGTACGGAATACCCTTCAAGTCATGAAGATGCATACGCTCCTCTTTTCTACCCTATCCTCCGATAATATTATTATTATTTTTTTACTGTGATTTGTTGATTCATTAAACTGTAAGATTAGAACGAAATCATGAAAGCCACGACACACAGAAGAGAAGAACTCAGCAATAGCTTTCTCAGCGAAACAAGTAGAAGGGGCACCTGAGAGTCTCTTTGTGTGTGTGTGTGTGTGATTAGCATCCAGAAGTGCCACCAACGAAAAACAACAAACCACACCAACAGCAAACGCGTCTGTTGCCACAAGACACTCAAAACAAAAAAAAAGATGAAGGGGATTGCTACCCCCCCCCATCTTCAAATTAATGCAGCTCCAGCAGGGAATGCCGACCTACAGCCTCCAGACCATGAGAAATAGATAAACAAACAAAGGACTGTTTTTTGTTTCGCGCTTCCGCTGCGCGTAAGAGCCTAGGAACGTGAGCATACCGATCAGATCTTGAGCACCTCCCGCCATCATTTCTTCACTCAGGCTTCTCTCTACAGCGAAGCTACAACACCACCATCCCCCCCCCCAAATTAGTTCTGCTCCTTGTTATCCACCGGAGCGTCCGACGCAGCCGCCTTGCTACCGCGCGGGGTAGCGTTCATCAACTCGATCGGGTGCGTGGAGTAGTTATCCAGATCCTTGCTTCTCTTCAGCACCTTCGCGGCGGAGCGGAACATGCTGTACTCATCCAGAAGACGCTGACGGCGCACGGCAGACGAGCCACCAAACGCCTGGGCGAGAAGCCACTCGCGATGCCCGCGACCTTCCTCGTCGACATTCAGCGCAGCGGTGCAACGATAGATCACGGCGAGGTTCGCCACCACCTCTGAGAGGTACTGCGCCACGCAAATCACAAAGGTCGGCTCCGCCCTGTCCTTCTCTGAGCTGATCATGTGGAGCAGCTTCGCCACATCCTGCTCCAGCTGCTTCGCCGTGCCAGATAGGTTCACGTGCGGCGCAGCCAGGTGCACACCGCCGTAGTTGTGGCCGCTGGTCAGCCCGACGAGACGCTGAAGCGCGTTCGACAGGCCACTGCCGTCGTCCCCGCTGAAGGCCCCACCGCGCGCGAGTAACGGGCCGAGGAACGTCAGCGCCTGCTCCTCCATCGTGCCGTCCGAGGCAGTCAGGACGTACTTGGACGAGTTAAGAAGCTGGGCCAGGTACGGGTAGTCGATCATCTTGGCCGGCTTGCTGCGGTGCGGGACGGTCTTCACCAGCGGCGTGTCACGCACCATCTCCCACATCGCATCCATGCCGTCCATAAGCGCACGCTCGGCGTAGATGTTGAGCACCATCGACTCAATCAAAGGCAGCTGCAGCAGCGCCGAGAAGTTTTGGAAAAATTCCTCCGCTTCCTCGCCCTCCTCCACATCGGGATCGCCAATCACGTAGTCCGTCAGGCAGTCGATGCCGTAGCGGAAGCAAGTGAGCTGCGCCAGCCGCATCTGCACGGCCGGGTTGCGGACCAGTAAGGCGTCGTAGCGGATAGTGTTCGTAGCGTGCAGGGCACACACCTCCTCCACCTTGCGCAGAATAGCGCTGTAGGCTGTGGCCGTCAGCACGTGCTGGTACCCCGCCACCTGCTTCGCCGAGAGCGCCTCGTTGCGCGTGGCCTCTGCCCCGTCCAGGCGGACGCGTAGCATCCCATTGATGAGCTTCTTCTCCAGCACCCCAGGCTGGTCCAGCCGCACCGATGCCGTAACGTAGGTCGGCGCAGTTGCAGCACTCGCCGTCTCCGCACCTTCGTCCAGGCGCAGGATGACGCGAATGGAGGTGGGAAGACCTTTCAGCGAAGCTGGCGCGTCGCCCCCCTCGGCCCCCGCATCTCCGCTGCCCACCGCAGTGGCCACGCCGGTCGCGCGGAGCTTCGTCGCGTCCTGTGGGCTGGCCGGGGTGGCCACGGCGTGAGCAGCGCTGATAAAGGATGAAGACCACTCGTCGTCCTTGCCATACACCTCCTTGAGCCATGCCACGGGGCTCTCGTTGGCGGCGAGGTGGCGGACGGCGTCGCTGCGGTCATGGAAGGCGGCCCAGGCCTTCTTCTTTGCCTCTCTGCTGATGGCCAGCTGGGCGGCCTTGGCGGCAGCCTTGGCGATTTCTGCTGACTTCTGTGCCGCAGCACCGTCCTCGGCATCTGAGGCGTCCGGCTTAGAGTTATCCGATGCTGCCTCAGGTGCCTTTTCCTTTGCCCCTGCTGCTGCTGCTGCTGCTGTCGCTGCTGCTGCCTCTTCTGTCTCTGTTGAAGGCTTGGCCTCTGGGGCTGCAACCTTCTGCAGTGTGGCCTCCTTCTTGTGGGTCTCCGCTGCCAGTTCGCGGTCGAGCTGAATAGAGAAGAAGTTGAGCATTTGAATGTCTGCCAGCCGTCCTTGACGCACCAGCAGCTCTACCACGTCCTTGCGCGCCAGCAGGGTGCGAAAGCAGCGCATCGTGAAAGTGCTTGTGTATGCGTATGTGTTGTTGTATTCACTTTTGTTGATGACTAGACCTTGTTGATGTTGTTGGTGTTTTCAACTTTTCTCCTTTACGCAAAAATCAAGCGATAGTGCAATGATCTTGCTGCTCGTCCTCTCACGCTCTCTTTGACAAATCTTCTGATCTCTCTAGTTTATGTGTGTGTGGCGAAGATGGAGTTCATTCGATGAGAAAGACGTCACAAAAAAGAACACGCAAGTGTGCGTGTGTATAAAGCATGGCAGTTTTAAGGGGAGAAGAAGAAAAAGGGAGTGCGAGAGACAAAACAGTGTTTCACAGAGGTCAAAGCTATATTACATGAAGCCTCGTGATGGAAGGTTTTGAGGCAACGGATACGCCTCGTCTCAGAAACAGAACGAGCGTGCGGCTGCCGGGGAGGGGGGAGCGCTGTGCTATTCGCACACATGAAAGCAACAATCAAAGAGGGGAAAAAGACAACGGTGCACGGGGCATCGAGGAATTACAATAAGTAAGAGGAATAGAGATGCAGGACACACAAACACCTTCGTCTTCTCTTTCTCTTCGAATCCTGTTTTTGTTTGTTTCCCGTCTCCTTAATCCCCCTACCATGCATCCGCTTGAATTAGCTGCCACAGTTAACTTCGCTGCTGCCTGCACTTCCAAATCATCAAGACCATCAATGACGATATCGCTTTTGTTTCTCTTTTTTAAGATTTTAAGACCTGGGGAATGTACGTGAGAAACGCAAAAGCACGAAATCAGTACAAAGCGAGTAATAGTAGTGGATATAAAATAATATAATAATGGTGATAAGCATGGGAGATCCGCAACACAAACAAAAATAAACCAAGAATTAAGAACGAAGACGAGGGCGCCTACTTTCTTTCACGCTTCGCGCGCACAACGGGTTCAGCGTGTGTGCACTTTTTCTTTTACCAGGTTTATATTCTTCTTCCTCTCTCTGATGTTTAGATATCATCTGTCAGGTTCAGCTTCACCTTGCCGTCCTCGGTGTTGTCGAAGGCGGGCTGGCCCAGAAATGGGCAGTTCGCACAGCGGAAGGCATCTCCCTTCGAGCAGTTGCCACACCCACCCGCTGGCATCTGCACGCCCTCCGCGGGCAGCTTGCCTTCCGCCTCCAGGCGACGCTCCAGCTCAGCACGGCCGCACACGCAGTTCTTGCACGCCCGACGACGTGTCGTGCAGTCCTCGCCCTTGGTGGCTTCCTTGATCATGCGGTCCTCCTCGGTGAGCAGCGCCTCCTCATCCGCGATGGGCTGACGCGTCTTCAAGCTGAACGCCTGCGTGGTGGAGACTGTGGCCATGATGATGGGTATCTGTGTAGAAGGGTAGACGTGTGAAAGAAGGAACGCTTAAGTGATAAACTGGCGAAAAAAAGGGAAGGTTTATTTTTATCGATGTGCTGTGAGGCACGTTTTTAATACTTGCAAAGACTTGAAGCAGAAGATCACTAGTTGGGGTACATTGAAGGTTAGAGGGAAAAGAGAGAGAGAGAGAGAGGAGGACAGAGGGAGGCAAGATGGAAAGAATACATGAGTTTTGACTATGCGGGCAGCAGGCAGTGCGTTTGACAGAAGCATCCGCACAAGCAGATGACACTGGTAACGCGATGATCGCACGCTCACACCGAGAGACACGAAAGAAACCCCCGCAGATAAAGAGTGCACTTTCGATAAATCTATAAGTGAGGCGATTGGATGAGTAAGAAGAGCGAAGAAGTTGGCAGCTCTCTCTTGATGTGTTCACAGCAAAACAGGCATACACACACACACGTGTCTTTCACCTGACTCATTTTAACTCGAAAGCGCCAGTTGATAACACAATCCGGTTTCTTTTCTTCGATATGTAGCGCTCATGCTATGCATATACTTTGTTTATGGCGACGAAGATGAAGAGGCGGCTTCATCATCGGGAGTACTCCACAACAACAGCAACAGAGAGGAGAAAAAAAAGTGATATAATGACTCACTAAGAGACTATCCCTCACAACCGTGACTTTTGCAAACGGAAAGTGAAAAAGAAAACTTTCTTCTTTTTTTTTTTTTGACCGCACAACCAGCGCAAACGAAACACTGCCGCGATGTAGCTACGATGGCCACGCTTCGCCAGACGACAAGATGTCTCTCTCTTTCTTTCTTCATCGTCCTTTTCCTCTTGTGCACAGCACACAAAGAGCTTGCCTCGAGTCATGAGCACTTGCGCAAGCTCACACAGGTGCCCGCCTGCACCTGCACCACGTCCGCACGTCTCTCTTACGGGTCCTCCAGGATCCACTTTGATGCGTCGCCTGCGTGGTCAATGTGCATGTACAGCTCCGGCCCCAGTCCCACGTTCATCGCAAAGTCCAGCACCGACTCCCCAGCACCCTCCGTAAATTGAAAAGGGCAGGTGGCCACGCTGTTGTGGGCGTAGTACCATTGCAGCTGATACGACGCGCCGTCAACGCCCTGGGCTATATCCCCAGCACGGAGCGCCGGCGTCGGCACCTCGGGGTTTCGGACGTAGGTGGCGGTGATGCGCGACTTCAGCTTCATGCGCGCGGCTTCGGCGGCCTCGCCTGTGAGCGTCTTGCCGAAGAAGTCGGAGACCTCCTTCAACGCATCCACCTCGGGCCAAATGGGCTGCAGTGGCGCCACCGCAGAGCGCGCGCGCAGCTCCGGTAGGAGTAACCGGGCCCCGTTCTCAATGGTGGACGCATCCGGGAGAAAGGGGCGGTCGCGGGACATGACGGGCTGCTTTGCTCGATCGTTCACCCGCCCGTACACGTAGTCGTACACGTGCAGCGACTTTGCACTGCGATCTTGCGTGGCGTCCGCCTGCGTTGGCGCCACCACTGTCTGTTGTTGCCGCTGCTGCTGCTGCTGTTGCGTGTTGTCGGTAGATGACGTAGACGAAGAAGGAGGGGACACGACCGATGCAGTGGTCAAGGCCGATGCGACATCAAGCGGCACCCACCGCCAGCGTCGCTGCACAATGCCAAGGTACTGGTACAGCTCCACGATCAACTCACTACACGAGACTTCGCCCGAGACGTTGTGGCGCAGGGGGTGGGTCAGCGTGTGCAGCTTCGAGTGAAGGAAGGCGAGCGGGTAGAGGAGGCTGCTGTCCATGGTGCGGCCCTCACTCTCTACGCAAAAGCGCTTCAGCCGCTCCTGCCGCTCAGGCGTGTGTTCGTAGTTGAGGAGCCGACGCACCGAGAAGTACCGGTAGGCATGCACGTTGTCTGGGGTGGTGGAGAAGATGCGTCGAGTGGCTTCCACGATCTGTACGGTGTCGTGCGTGACCTTCCCGGTCACATCGGCCAAGTCGTAGTCCTTGTTGTCCATCGCCTCCAGAATAATGGCACCTCGGCGGATAAGAGGACGGCGACGCAGCGCGGCTTCCTCGGCCTGCAGCTGCTCATGCACGGAGCGCTGCGCAGACGCGGGTGTCGTCGGCGTTGCGTGCTGGGCCGATGCGATCGGGGTCGCCTCCTCAAAGACGTCCTCCAGCCGATCTACCTGGAACGGCGACCCGGCTGCATTCTTCTCCCCCACTGCATCGTCGTCGACGTACTCCACCACCGCTGGTGCGACGACGACTGCGACGTGCGAGTAGCGCAGCGCGGCGGGGTGCATGAAGGAGAACATAAACTGAAGGGTAGCGATGGTCCAGCTCATGAGCCCGTTGCCTCGCAAAAGAATAATGTCGCCTGGACGCAGGGTCGGCTCCACGGTGCGCCACTCATCCAGCGTGTAATCCTCGCCCGAGGTGAAGAGGGCGTCAACGGTGGGCTGATGCATCGTGCGGACGAAGAGGCAGGTGGCAATGTACGCCCCCAGCCCTGCGCTGCCGTAGCCGACCAGCGTCAGTGCTTTGCCCAGCCATCCGCGTTGGCAAAACGTACGCCACCGTCGCACCCAAAACGAATGTGACTTCTCCTTCTTAAAAACGGGAGAATTGTGCTGGGCGGAGCTCTGGAGGTGCTCCGCGAGGCGGTGCGTAAAGCGAAGCATTGATGTGCTGAAGAGAGAGAGAGAAAGAGAGAGGGGGGAGAAAAGGGGGAGTTAAGGTACAAAACAGAAGCGAAACAGTGAACGAGTTGTCACTAGTGCCAGCAGCTTATCACGTCGCAGCACTACACAACGCAACCGCCCGTCACACAGCAGGTGGATGTTGATTGAAAAGCAAAATAGGCAAAATGCGGGCGAAAAAAAACTACAATAGAAAAGAGTGGTGTCGCACCTCTTCACCGACCTGTTGCAATCCCCGCATCTGTTTTGCGCGCTGGGAAAAGTTTTTTTTTTCCCCGAGGTGAGTAGACACAGCAGCCGCCAAATAGAACTGATGGAGACGTGTTGATGTACCTAAAATGGGTAAAGTATTGGCTATTAAGAGGCACGATAGAGAGAACAAAGAAAGTCAACTGTGGAAGAGAAATTGGCTTAAAAAGTGGGCGATGGCAGTTGTGAGCTCGCGGCCCGCGTGTGGGTTTGTTATTGCTGTTGTTGTGTGTCTTTTTTTTAGTCTGTCGGGGGTGGACAACGTACCTCACCTGAAATCAGAAAGAAAGGTATGCTGCGTGACAAGCCTTGGGTTGTTATTGTTGTTATGTTGTCTTCGCATTTCGACACTGCTGTCTCGAAGTTTAAGCGAGGACGTGCGAAGACGCCTAAGATCGCTACTCGTATCGCCATCTCTCTTTCTCTCAATGGTAAACGAGAACAGCTGAACGTCGGGCCCATCCGCAGCTCAAAAAAAAAAAAAAAAGAGCGCCACAGTCTTCTCTTTTCAACTCAAGCTTCTTTATTTCTTATTTTTTACTGAACTCTGCGTGAACTGCTGCAGAAAAAAAAAAAACGCGATGTATTCAACGATCTTAAAAAATAACAGTAATAACGACAACTTCGACATCACCGTGTAGCAATAGATGAAATAACAAATTTTAAAAAGGAAGTAAAACAAAGACGAACACCCGTTTTATTGTTGAGAGAGGACCTCTGACTACAGCCCATCGTTGTCCATCCACACAAGGACGGCTCACACAAATATCGATGATGGCTCTTCAAAAAGGCAACATTAGTGCGAGCGTTGAGCGTACCAACAAGCCGTTCAGCAGACGGACAGAGAGTAGCCCAGCCTTCTCCTTCGAAAACGGGGTCACAGTCACCGCTCCATTACTAGGGTGAGCCGTCGCCTCTCCGACGGCGCATGGTGCACTAATAGCGTCAATCAACCAAGCCACGACTCCCACCCTTCTTCCCTCGTCTAGCCTCAAAATTCTCCTAATTGATTGGCGCATCAGAGATCATTCATTCCCCAACGCAAAGTGCTGTGTGGCCTACAGCTGCTAAGGTTTTTCTTATTGGTGTTTCCAAGTTATCTAATTCGTGCATGTGCGTGTGTGTGTGTGTGTGTATGTTTATTTTTTGTTTGTTTGCAACTGCACGCGTGTGCATTTAAATGCACCAGAAGAGCCACACACACACACACACACAAACAACAAAGCGGGTTACTGACGGCCCTCCTCACGCTGCTTCGCCAAGTACGCGCTCTTCATCTCATTCGACGGGACCACCACACGAGCCGCCAGGTAGTCCTTCAGGTTGAAGGGCTTGTGCCACTGCTTGAAAAAGGGATGCTCAAGCAGCTCCTGCGCTGTGGGACGCTGCGAGGCAATGGGCAGCGTGGAGAGGTAAATAAAGTCGGCAAACACCGTGCTTAACGGAGCGGCGCGGTGCTCGTTGAAGGGCAGCACGTCCACCGGCTTCTCAAGGCGCGACACGCGATCGAACTCGTCGATGATGTTCTCGATGTTGTAGGGATACTCCCCTAGCGCAAATTCCGCCAAGGTCACCCCGACGGCCCAGATGTCGGCCGGCTTGCCATGCGCCTCGCCGCGTTGCCGCTCCGGGCTCATGTACTTGTCCGTGCCAGAGCAGTTAGCCCCAGCGTCTGAGGACGACGAGGAGGAGCTTGGTGCACCGCGACCCGTCGGATGACCACCGCTGGTGGACGACGAGGACGAGGAAGAGGTCGACTCGGCGTCCAACACGTCCATCCCATCACGCTGCGCCGCCACACTGTTCGTCCTGCTCGTCGCTTGTACAAAGCCATCCGACGAGAACTCCAGGTCAGGCGACGTGGCGTCCAGGCAGAGAGGGTTGCGAGGGGCGTTGTCGCTTGGCAGCAAGGAGCGCTGGGCGTAAGGGCTGAAGACGGTGGACCGGCAACGGCTGGCCCACCCACCGCCTCCTCCTCCTCCGCCACCGCCGTTGCCGCCAAGCGGCAGTCCGACGGCTGGGGGTGAGGGCAGTGGTGTGTTGGTGCGCGTCGGCATCGTGGACATGGGCGGGATGTACTGCATGGCTGGGTTCTTAATCCCCGTGCCGCTATCATCGCACCGCTGCGAAAGTCCAAAGTCGCTCAGCTTCACCACGCCGTGTTCGTTGACCAGTACATTGCCGGGCTTGATATCGCGATGGATGTACCCGCGCGAGTGCATATCGCGCACCCCGCACAGGAGCTGCTCGCCCACCACGGCGACCAGACGCTCCGTCACGCCGAAGGGCTCCTCCATGAGTCCGCTGCCGTCGTCCAGCTCTGTGTCGTCGGTGCCACAGTTACTCTTCACAGAAAATGTGTCAAGCTGAAGCGAGTCCGCGTCTCCTTCACCGCCACCACCGCCAATGCCATCGTTGTTGTTGTTGCTGATGTTGTTGTTGCTCGCAGTGCCGGGTGGTGAGGAGGCGTCATGACCCGTATCGCCAAGACCGAGACGACTTCCACGTAGCTGCACCTGTTGTTGGTCAACGGAGCGGCCGAAGTTCAGCGTCTTGTGGGAGAGATAAGAAAACACTGGCACAGTACCACCGATACCAATCTTTCCATCACTGGGACTCTTTAACCCCGAGCCGCTGCCGGCCAAGGTGGCTTTCCCTTGCACCGCCAATGCGTGCTCGAGCGGCGAGCGCACGTGTGGGTAGTGGCGGGGGTGGGCGTGAGGCTGCAGGCCATCCGAGTTTGACAGCGGCGACGTGAACACGCGATCGCTGCCGCTGCCCGGTGAGCCGAGGGGGCCGGCATCATCGTCGCCGAACAAGAGACGGTGGCGCTGCTGCTGCGACTCTCGCAGCACGCGTGCGTGTGCCTGCAGCGCGCTGGCGAGGTGATCCAGACTGCCGTAGTGCATAAACTCCATCACAATGTCCAGCGCGGCGGACTCGGACAGGAAAAATGCGTTGTAGACCTTCACCATGAAAGGACTGCGGTAGGTCAGGTGCAGCACCTGTAGCTCACGCACCACGATTTGCTGGAGCTGGCGAATGCGACCGTTGCCGCCGCCCCCGCCACTGCGCAGGAAGGGAGAGGCACAGCCGAGGCACAGAGAGGAGAGGTCCACCCGCTTCACCGCCAACCGTCGGCCGGTGGGTTTGTGAATGGCCACGAAGACCGTCGCAGAGGCTCCCTCGCCCACCGAGTTGGCCAGGATATCCAAGTCGCGCAGACGCACCACGTTGGGCGGCAGCTGGCTGGCTGTCGAGCCGTGCGCGTTGGTGCCCGAGAAGTTCATACCCGTCGTCGAGGTCGTCGTGAAGCCTGTACTGCCAGCGCCGGGGTTGGTGTGCGTCGCGGGGCTGCACGCGGAGTTGGCGGAGGCCTGCTGCCCGACCCCGACCATCCCGTTCTTCCACACCGGGATGTCCGCGTAGGGCATCAGCAAGCTACTCGCCGCCTCCGGCACGTTGAAGGCGCCCGGCCCAAACAAGCTGCCCGCGCTTCCAGCGGCCTGCAGCGCCGTCGGCGAGGCCACGCTGGTGGCGGTTGGCATGGTGCTCATCCAGTTCGTGCTGGCCTGTCGTCGCAGCTGTGCCCGATAGAGACTGCTGCCCGCTCCACCCGCCCTGCTGTGCGTTGTCGAGCTTGATGTAAGAGCCTGCGTGCCACCACCACCAGCAGTGTGTCCACCCGCGCTCAGATAGTTGCCGGAGGAGGTTGTGGGAGTGGTCTCGTGAGGGCCTGTGGTGGCGGCACCAAACGCAGCGCTGCTGCTACCAGCCGCGTGTTCCTCCCTCGCCGCACGCAAGAGCTGCGATCCAGGCGGGAGGCCCGGCCCGCTCCCACGCTGGTGCTGATAGCCGGACGAGTTCGGAAATGCCAAGCGCTGCGAGTCGAGCGAGTAGGTGATCGGGCTGAACGGGGTGTCCATGCTCGTGGAGAAGAGCGTGAAGGAGGCGTTGGGATTGGCGTTGTTGGGGTTGTTGGTGCTGCCCACACTGGCGTCGTAGCCCGCGGCGCTCCCGCGCGGCCCAGTGCTCAGACCTGTCCGATTAAAGGCGGCTGAGCTCACGGCACCGGAGCCGTACATCTGAGGCGAGCACCAATCGGAGACCACCGTGTTCGGCGTGGCAGGGCCTTGGCCGGTGTGTGGCATCAGCATCCGCCCCGCCGCCCCACCATTGCTACTAACAGGGGAGTAGTTAGTCCCTCCTGTGCGCTGTGGGTGCAGCAGCTGAACGGGCCGCCGCGCATCCCCGACGAGGGGACTGCCGTGGAGGCCGTTGCCAGCGGGTGTGCTGGCGGCAGCATCGATGCGGGTTGGATTGAGCAGAAGCATGTTGCGCACCGTCAGACACCCGTCACGCGAGACACGAAACATTCCGGCAATGAGGGTGCGACGGTCGTGTGAGAGACGTACGAGGGCGTTGCTGCTGCCGCCGTTGTGGGTGCCGCTGCGCGGCCGGTTGGACATGGAGCCGCCCATCAGGTGGTGGTGGTTGCTGTTGATGATCGGCGTCGTCGTCGTGCTGTGCCCGAGTGTGCGCGAGCCGACTACGCTGCTGCCGCCGCCGCCGAGGCTCTCGCATGCGGTGGTGGTGCCCATGATGGCCACCGGCAGCCGCGCGTTCAGCGGTGGGGTGGAGAGCTGCCCGGACGACGCCGTCGACGCGCGGCGAAGCATTGAGCCGGGCTCCGTGGACTTGGGACTGGTCACGGTCTCTGCTACTGGCGAGCGCATTTTAAAGAGCGATGGTGGGGGGGCGGCGCGGCGGCGCGTCGTTGTCTGCACCGGCGCCGGCAGCTCCATCGGCGTCGTCGTGGCATTTGTGGTGGTGGTGGTGGTGGTGGTGATGCTCGTCGTGTTCGCGAGAACGGCAGCAGACGTCGGGGCAACAGCAGCAGCAGGAGCAACAGCAGCGCCTCCAGGTGTGGCGACAGAGACGGCCGTAGCGCTGCCCATGGTGGTGGTAGTGTTGGATGTGGTGGATCTAATTGAGGCTGGCGGTAGCGGGGTTAACGCCAGCGGCGGCGGACGTGTCCCGCGTGCGTTGCGCATGACAGCGACGGGGGAGGCGAAGGAGGAGTGGGAGGGCGTGCCCCCGCTCGCCGCCCGCCCCCCGATCTCAGCCACACCGTTGCCGGCTACGTAATGTGCGGCGGTGGTGCCGAAGCTGCCGTTGATGGGGGAGAAGCCAAAGGTGGGGAGCCGGCCTGCAGCACCGTTGGCTGAGCCTGCTCGGCTGCCCCCGTAATGCAACGACGTCGTGGGCACGCTGGGCAAGCTGCCCTCCCCAGACGCCGTCCCTGTACCGCCAAGGAGGCTGTGCGTGCCATTGAGGACGATGCTGTGGCTCGTCAGGGAGCTGCTCTGGCTATTCGCATTGACATTGGTAGTGGTGGTAGTGGTGGTACCGCCGGGCTCTCTCTTCGCGAAAGCCGTGATCACGTTGCGCGGCGTCATGAGTGGCGCAGAGCGTACGGGGCGAGGAGGGGAGAAGGATAGTGGGGCATTCCCCAGCAGGCCACGCGCAGACTGCTGTTGCTGTTGCGGAGCCAAGTGCCGTTGCGGTGGCCGCTCTGCATCGTCCTCCTCCGCCACGACTGTGGTGTTCCGCACCGGACCCACCCCACGGTCCTCCTCCGCCTCCTCCTCGTCGTCGTCGTCACCTCCGTTCACAGAGGATAGCAGCGTGAGCAGCCCTGTCGACGCTGGGCTCTGCGTGGTCGAGGGCGGGTTGGCGCTGTCGTGCGTAGAGGACACGTGTGGATGGTCAGCGGTGCTTCTCGGTGTCGTGGTGCAGCCGGGGCTAGTTGTGCTAAAGGCACCATCCGCAACGCGGGCAGCGATAGCAAGGTTTGCGGCCTGACGCTGCAGCAGCGCCGACGGCGTCTCCCACCGCGACGACTGCGATAGGGGAGGCGAGCGAGGCAGACATGTCACGTCAGCACCCGCCACAGGTGCGCTGTCTCTGTCACCTCTGCTGGCTGGATACGACGCTGCAGCCTCTGTGTTCTGCCCGACGCCCTGCGCCTTGCTGGGGTCGTTGCCGGCGTCATCCGCCTTCCTCGATGCCAGCAGCACCGGGGGTCTGCCAAATGGAGGCGAGGTGGATGTAGCGGTGACGCGAGAGGCTACGGGCGTGAGCCCAGGCGCGGCGACGAAGAGGGAAGGCGGACGACGCTTGAGCCGGCGTTGATGTCGATCCTCCTCCTCCTCCTCGAGCGCTGCCCCTGCCGTCGTTGCCGCCTCCGCAGCGTCGGACGCAGGCGACGCTGGAGAAGCCGCTGCCCGGTAGTCCGCAAGTGTGATGGAGACGTGTGACGGCTCTTCGTTGCCCTCAGTGGCCATAGACGGAGTTAACGAAAACTGCGGTGGCGGAGGCTGCCGCGATGCTGTCGTGGAAGATGTGCCGTCGACGGAAGGCGAGTTTGAAGGCGAAGAGGAGAAGGCCGGGCTGGGCGAAGAGCGCACGGGCAGCGTCATGACTGGCAGCGTGGAGCTTGCCTCCGAGGCGTTTGATGACGCTGCGTAGGCAAAGAGCTGCGGCGAGCGTACGCCAACAGTGTGAGCACCCGAATTAGCACCCGAGACTTCGCTGGGAACCAGGACGTTGGACTGTGCACCGGGCGGGGTGTACGGCATCCACACGCCAATTGCAGGGTTCGTCTTTCTCGTTGACAGAGGGGTGCTGTCGATGCTCCTGTGCAACAGGGGTTGAGCGGTGCAAGCCGAAGTAGTCAACACCGGCTTGAGAGAGCGAGTCTGAGATGTGGATAGGGAGTGGGCGTTGCCGTGGCTGTTGTTAGGTGTGGTGTTCTCCTGTGGGCCGCGAAGACCGGTGAAGCCGTTTGTGGAGGCAGCAGGAGATGATGTTTGGACTTGAGAGCGGCTTAAGACAACGCCCACAGTCTCTGCTTCCCCCTCCCATTGATCTCTTCTATTGCCTTTAATCGTTTGTACAGTACGGCTACCGGCATCTTCTTCTGAGTGCACACGCGAGGCGGCCGCACCTGCATCTCTGTGCTGATACTCAGAGTTGCGAGAGGAGGACGGTATGGGAGAGTGACTGCCCTCGCTGCCTTCTAAACGTGGGCTACGGTGCGCTGCGGCCTCGGTGTTGGCCCCGGCCGCTGTCATCGCCGTTGACCTCTCGGGTTTTGGTGAGGACAGAGGTGAGAGCGCATCGATCACTGGCCGCGACCCCCAATGCGCGCTCTCGTGTCGGTACGAAGAGCTGTGATCAGAGACGCCGTGGCCGTTGTAGATTCTAGCATGTGCATCGGAGCTGCTGCTAGTCGATGCGCGTGGCGGAGATCGGCTGGGATCGATGTGCTGCTGCTGCTGATACTGCTGCTGTGGGCGGACTGCGCGGAGCTGCGGGATAGAAGACACGCCAGCATTCGCCACACCAGTCGCCGCGGTGGAGCTGGAGCGGGTGGAAGAGAGCGGAGGCGGCGAAGAGGCTCCGCTGTCAACACAAGAGTTTGACATCGGTCACGGCAGCAACAACAAGTATTTAAAAAGAATTGAAGTTACCGACGTAAGTGTCGATGCAGCTCGAGGACAGATCCCTCAGAGAGAGACAGAGATAAAGTGAGAAATAGACGTTTAAAGAAACAAAAGCGGCAAGCAATAAATAAAATTTAAAAACACTTGAGAATTCGTGCGAACAAGAACGAGTAAAAGGAACAAGAGAGAGAGAGAGTGATAAACGAAGTTTAAACACAAAAATAAAAGCTAGTTTATTTTTTAATTTTTATTTTTGAGCTGGCAATAAATAACTAAATTGTGTGAATGTGAGAAGCGTTAACCGGCGCTCCGAGCTTCTCTGGGAATCTCCGAGTAGAAGTTGGCTTAACAACAACAAACAAACAAACAAAAACACTTCTCTTCAGCACCTAGCCCACAATAGTATTCAAAATTAGTAGGCAGTAAGGCAGCAGGAATTTAAAAAAACGTGTTCAAAATGGTTGAGAGCTTTTCCAATACGATTGGATGTCAAGCAATCCAGCATCACCTCAGTCTCACTGAAAGAGAAAAACAGAGAGAGAACAAGAAAAGCAGCTCAACAGTCCTTCGTACTCTTAGCTAAACTTTTTTTTTCCCTTTTCCTTTTTAAAACTGGTGTTCAAGGGTAGATGGAAAACGAATTAAAGAGACGTGTATAGCTTCATGTACGTTCGATACTAAGATGTATATATATAAATGCACACTACTTAAAATGTTGTGTGCAAATAGATCAAATTAAGATAAAAAGGAAATAGAAAGTTCCAACTACAGAGACCAGTATTTTTTTAGCTTCGTTTTTTGTGTGGTTGTTGTTGTTGTTGTTCTTTTCGGCCCTTCGTTTTGCTGCACAAAGACTTACGAGCAAAAAGTGTGGCCACACGCACTCCTTACTTCACCACGTTTCTCGATAAATATAATAAATAAGTTTGAAAACTTCTCGCGCAGCGCTTTTTTGTTGTTGTTAATTCTTTGTTTTACAGATCTTGATAGGAGGCAGTCCAGTCTTCCTCCCTTTGCCACAAATATATACCTTTTCTTCGTCTCTTGTGCTTGGTATGGCAAATATCCTTTAGGAAAATAAGAATAAAAACACAGAAAAGCAAAGGCAGAACACGAAGCCTAGATGATTTACCCCCCTTCTTGGAAGCACGTTTAAGAAAAGTAACAAAGGAAAACGAAAAGGTGCGTAAACAGCCGTTAAGGGAGGGGGAAGAAGAGAAGGATGCTGCAGACTTCGTACAGGAAGCAAAACTGATGTACAAAGAGATACAGCACAAATCGAACAAAAAAAAAGGCTGTTGCCTTTAGTAGGCAACAAACAAACGGCAAGGACGTCCTCGATTAACAGCGTTTGTGCGAGCACAGTGAGAGAGAGGGAAAGTAAAGAAAGGTAGCAGCAGGTGTAAAAACAGAAAAAAACAATACTTAAAAGCACTTGAAGAGACGCGTTTCTTTCTTCTGTGGAAAGGAGAGAGAAACAAAAAAAAAAGGGCTAGGTGGTGTGAAGGGGAGAAACAGTGGGAAGAGAAAGATATTGGAAAGAAAAAAAAAAACCTTTACACTTTATATATGATCACACAAAGCGCCAAGCCCTCTTCCTCTTTCTGTGCTTCTTTTATTTCTTTTTTTTCTTTTTTTTTTTTGAATCACTGAGTTAACACAGAAGGCAGAGAAAAAAAATCACTAATAAAAGGGTGGAAAATACGAAAAAAGAGAGGCGGTCCCGGAAAGAGGAGCTATATATATATATGCAACAAGCAGGTGATGTGCTCTATTCGCTAAAGGCACGTAAATTTTGTTTTCCCTCTTACGGTAATGATGACCTTTGAGCACGAGACAATCGTTAAAGAGTGAGAAGTTGAGCCCCGCCAATTTTTCTAGCTGCTTCTGTGCCAACTACTAGTAGAAGGACAAAAAAAAAGAGTCGACGTGACACGAGAACGAAAGGAGGTGTAAGTGTGCGTGTGCGTGTGTGTGTTGTAGGTATATGCACACTCACGTGTGTGTTGCACATGCGATGTGACTGCGTCGACCATGAAAGAAGAACACAAAACCAATATAAAAAAAACGTGTTGTTTTGAAGCGTTTTGAGATTACAGAAGCGTGGCGAGAGAAGACATTGTGGGAAGAGAGGAAGAGGGGGGTGTCGCATGCACGCAGGAAGCACGCTCGCCTGCTGAACACGATCATCAGCGCGTGCTTCCTTCAGCACACTATCTGGTTGACGCCTTGGGATGTTTATATGTGTGTGTGTGTGTGTGTGTGTGTGTGTGTCCATCGAAGGTGCGGTGATAAAGTTAACACAGATGGAAAGAGAATCAGAGGGAAAGCCAAACCGCCTCCTTTTGCCTGTGTCAGCACCTCTAGATTGGATGCGCGATGAGACAAGAAACGATGGTTGATTTTGTTGTTGTTGTTGTTGTTGTTTTTTGGAAAATGTTTTGTTGGATTCTTTGCTTTAAAAGAGACGCCATACAAGTCTTTTTAACAAACCGACATATAAAAGAGTTTATTTTTTGTTGGTATTGTTCTCTTTGACTGAAGTGCTGCCCATCTTCCTCTTAGTGTCCCTGTTGTCTGTGTGTGAGGGGTTGAGAGTGGCCTGCACGAGGCACACCGGCACCCCGATATCTCTCTTGTTGGTGTTTTACCTATTTTTTTTCTCGACAGCTTTCTTTTTCTGTTGTTTTTGCTCATCTACGAGTCCGGAGCAGCGTGGCGGTAGGCATGCATCCACACCGCGTAATCCTCCATCATCCCACTCGCGGTGGGGTACATGCCAGCGCCAGGACCGTTGATGGTGATGCAGCCCATGTACTCGGTCCAGATGGACAAGGCACTCGTCGTACCATCCATGCTGTAGAGTGGGTGATCGGGTCCGAGCAGCTGCGGCGTTGCCGAGCACACAAGGCGTGCGGTGGGCGCAGAGGTGGGCGATA
The DNA here is from genome assembly GCA_030849845.1 of Crithidia brevicula. Taxonomy (NCBI): domain Eukaryota; phylum Euglenozoa; class Kinetoplastea; order Trypanosomatida; family Trypanosomatidae; genus Crithidia; species Crithidia brevicula. The sequence continues at coordinate 104,572 of JASAOD010001937.1, forward strand.
CGATGGCCTCCGCCGGGGCCGCCGATGCGGTGTCGTGTGTCGTGGGCAGCGGTGGTGGGGCGGACGGAGCCTCAAGAGTGGCGCGTACCACATGGCGATAGCGCAACCCCTTGGCCGCCGCGTCCTGCAACATCTGAGGGGTGAGCGTGTCGATCCCCACTACTGGGATTGCGGCGCGATCGGGTTGATGGCCAAAGGCAACGGAAAGAAGCACGAGGAGCTTCATGAAAGCGTCGCTGCCAGACACGTCGTTGGCGGGATCAGTTTCGGCGTAGCCCAGCTCCTGCGCTGTTTTCAGCACCTCATGGAAGGTCTTCTCGGGGTGCAAGCGCAGCTCCGTGAGAATGTAGTTGCTCGTGCTGTTCAGCACCCCTTCCAGCTTTCGAATGTGCTGCACAAAGCTCAAATTCTGAAGTGTCTTAATGATTGGCAAACCCGCCGCCACGGTAGCCTCGAAGCCGATAAATATTTTAGAGAACGGCGACGTGGGCGGTGGGGTGGTGATGTTCGCCAGCTCCTGCAGCGCTGCCCCGTAGCGAGCAAACATTACCTTGTTCGCGGTGATCACCGAGCAGCCGTGCTCCACGATGGCCCGCTGCAAGTAGGTGAAGACAGGCTCCTCGCCTACGGCGGCCTCAAACACCACCTGCACATCCGCGTGAAAAACCTCGTCGATGGAGTCGGTCAGCAGCGCTTCTGGGTTGGTCAGGCCTGGTGGAAGCACGCGATGGGGACGATGGGCGTCCGTCACGAGGATCTTCACAATGACGAGCTCCACACCGCCCAGCTTCTGCTTGAGCTCCTCGCGGCGCTGCTGTGCGATGTTATAGACGCCTTGGCCCACCGTGCCAAAGCCGATGATGGCACCTCGCACAACAGTCATGCTGTGTCTGAGTGTTTGTAATTGTTTGATTGTTTAGGTGTGTGTGTGTGTGTGTGTGTGGCGTGTGTTGTGGTGAAAGTCAGCTCACCTATGTGGACCTGTGGAGGACGCACAACGGCCAAAAGAAGGCGAAACGTTCCGGCAAGTGTTTTCAGAAATACGAAGTGCAGTTTTGGGTTGTTGTTTTTTTCGAGTAGGACAAGACGCAGAAAGAAACGTGTGTACGACCCGGATTATTGCTCTCCCTGTACAGCAAAGGATGGGCTGCCCAAAATAAGAAAAAAGTAAGAGCTGTCAGACACAACACAATACGATATTATGTTAGAACTCTCACAGATATGGCCGAGATCACCTTCTTGTTCCGAAAGCTGGTTAAAGGTCTACGCCACCGCAGTAGAAATCAGAAATACGATAAACTCTGTAAATAGAAGAAGAGACTTTTTTGACAATTAACCTCTCAGCCACGTAGCATAATTTGCAATCAAAGATGCTCTGCCGTTTTGTTTTGTTTTTGTTTTTTGTTATCAGTGTTATTGTTGCTTTTGAAGAAAATCGTGGTTTTGTTTAAAGAAAGATGATGGACAGTAGTGAGGAGAGGTTGAGGATTAGCCGACACTTCGTTATCTCCATTGAACGTGAAAAGCAACAGGGAAGCACGGAAGCGAGTCTAAGTCATTCCTTCCCCATAGCAGCAAATAACCTTCAAAACAGACGCAAATAATTGGATTTTTTTTTTCTGATCATCGCCTTCTATCTCAAGTTTAGAAACAAGCGGCTAGTCACTTCTCAATATTGAAGCCTCCTCACAATGCACAGCGAAAGAGAACAGAAACAAGGGTTGCGATACGCTACACGCACCACCGACGCTTCAAGTACAAATATCGTCGCTTGTGATACAATTCCTATTCTCTGAACTCGTTTCCAGCGGTTTTATTTTTTCTGTAATTTGTTTATTTTTTATCTTTCTTTTGTAATAGCGCGATTGCAACTTAGAGGAAAAAGCAGCTGCTAGTGCGTGATGCAGCACACACAACTCTCGAAGTGCTCGCACACGACTCGTGCATTCAACCTCATTCCTCCTTCCTCTTCTAAGTATTCCTCTTTCTTCGTTTTTGTACAACACATTAAGGAGGAGAAAGCAAGAAAAACTTACGAGGACTTTCCTTATATGGTGTTAAAGTAATACCGTTTTTTTTATTTATTATTGTGTGTGTGTTTGTGTCGTTCGATGCACCATGCGGTAAACAGCACGCAAACCAGTTCACAAAAGAGAGGCGCGAAGTGGAAAAGCTTCATCACGCACGTCCCACCTCTGATAGTTGACCGGGAGGACGCACAGCAACGAACAACGAAAGAAAGGGGAAAGCAGAAAGGAAAATACGACAGAAAACAACATTGGTTTTCCTCCGCCTGAGCTCACCTTTCTGTAAAAAAAAAAAAAAAACTGCGGATGCTGTGAAGGTGGTAAATGAGCCACCCCTCCGCGTTACTGTGCACAGCTGTAAATGAGAGTGATAAAAAAGGATCCACATCTGGAAAGACAACCGACAACGTTAACGAATTATGCGACGCTGCAAGAACTGGTAGCGAAAGAACTTAACAAACGGGATTGTGGGGTTCCTTGCCATACCGATGCTGTTGGGTCGGTGCATGAAAGTCAATGCACTGTCGTTGTGTTGCCAACTCCTCTTTTACCCTTTAAGAAAAAACCTAAAGCATTTCCTTTCTATTTTCTTTTCTTTTTAGAGTTGGCTCGCCGCACTGCCGCCGCACATGAGCTGCACCACACGCCGGATCACCACCAGCCCCTTCTCCAGCTGGTCCACTGACACGAACTCGTTCGCCTTGTGCGCCTGATCGATACTGCCGGGGCCGCACACGACAGAGTTAATGCCAAGAGACTGGTACTCGCCGGCCTCCGTGCAGAAGCACACCTTCAGCGTCTTCGGGTCCTCGCCATGCGCGACACGAAGCGCCTTCACCACCGACGCAGCACCGTTCCCGCTAAAAGGCTGCACGTCCTGCATCTTCTTGTGATCGATGCATGCGCGCTTCACCTCGGCCTCGGAGCCAACTGGGGCCATGCCGGTGTGAATCTTCCCTTCCAGCTCCTTCAGCTTCTCTGCGATTTCCGCCTTGATGGCGTCGCCCTTGTGTGCCTTGATGTTGCGGAACTCAAAGCCCACCGTGCACGCCGCCGGGATCGTGTTCATCGCATTGCCGCCCCGCACAAACGATGGACAGAGAGTCGTATGGGTGACCTCGTAGCCCTCTTCAAAAGGGCCCTCCTGCGCAAAACGATCGCGCAGGCCGAACAAAAAGTTCATAAACTCCGCAGCGGGTTGGATGGCGTTGAAGCCGGAGTTCTGCAGCGACGAATGCGCAGCCTTGCCATGCATGGTGATGTAGTTGGAGCAGATACCCTTGTGCGCAATCACAAGGTCCAGCATCGTCGGCTCGCCCACAATGCAGCCCTCACACTTCTGAAGAGCACCGCCGCAGCTCTCCAGTAGCCCCTTTACACCACCGAAGTCGGTCTCTTCGTTGTAGGTCAGCACCAACTGCACAGGCTTGCTTGGCGGCGTGCGCACCCACTCCGGCACAAGCGCCAGGCACACAGCAATGAACGCCTTCATGTCGCACGAACCGCGCCCGTACAGCTTGCCCTCCCGCTCCGTCAGCACAAACGGGTCCGAGTCCCACTTCTGCCCCTCCACAGGCACCACGTCCGTGTGGCCGCTCAGGATCAGACCGCCCTCCGTCTTGCCGTCCGCGCTCGGCAGCGTCGCCACAAGGTTGGCGTGGATCCCATCCTTCGCCTTCATCACGCAGATGTGCTTCACCCCGCACTCCTGCAGGTACGCCTGCACGTAGTCGATGAGGGGCAGGTTGGCCTGAGCGCTGATCGTGTTGAAGCCCACAAGCTTCGCCAGCTGGTCGCGCACGTGCTGCAGAGTGGCCATCTTTTCTTTTTGGTTTGTCTGTGTGTCTGAAACGGTCTAAACAGGAAGCGTCTGTCTCGGTGTGGGAGAAACAGCGGTGGGGAAGGGAGGGAAATGAATACTCGGCGTAGGGCGTGAGAGGCGTACGGAGAGGAACACAGGTGGGGAGTCAACGGTTTGCGTGTGGAGCACCACCTGAACGGTTCAAATAATAAGTGGAGAAAGGGGGAAAAAGAAATACAGAAGGAGTTAGAGAAACGATAGCTCAGCAAGGAGAACAGGAGGAAGAAATACAGGAGTGCGTGTGTGTAGTGCTGCACACGTGCGCACGCGGGCACCAACGTCGATCATGAGGTAAGAAAGAGAGAGAGAGAGAGAGAGGGTAAAAGAGATCAAAAGAGCGAGAAGGGTGACACAAATCAAACAGAGAAGTGCGAAAAGACGCATCGCGACTCCTCCGCAGTGCACACAAGGTACCGCGAGAACAGCTCTCCGCACCACTGAGATCGAAGAGGCTTCATTGCGCTTTCTTTCGCTCTTTGGGCAGTTCCCATTGTCGTGTCGCAGATGAGAAGGAGGCTCTTCGTAAGCCATCGTTCAGGCACAGCTAGTAGCGCAGCAAGAGTCCTAGTGAAGCAACACCCACGCAGAGAGGTGCCCTCTAGAAGACGGTGAACACGACAGGTGCTGCGGGTCTTTTCGGCCTCCGCGAGGTTTTAACGACATGCCTTGCCAACAGCCATGGTCATTCACACTGTTGATCCCCCCCCCCCCCCTTCGCCATCCGTTTCCCCATCGCGCCTCCAGAGTGCTGTTCTCGTGCTTTTTTTTTTTTTTTGCGTGCGGTTGGATCTTGTGTGATTCCCTTTGCCGCTGTCCTAGACGTTAAAAACAAAACAAGAGGAAGAGAGACCAGACGCGTATCAATCTATTTCTCCATTTTTGGGGGGTGGTCATTGATCCCTGTTACCAGTAGATGTTGCAACACAGAAAAGATCAGATTGAGTAATTAGAGAAAAAGAAAACCATTAATCGGAGTATCAAACCTGATCAGCGCCGGCAGGTTGGGGAAGTCATTCATGACCTCGAAATAATAGTAATAAATAAACGCAACACACTGGACGTGCCGTGAAGAAGTCAATAGGAGTAGACTCCGTTCACCGTTGTACAACAAAAGAAACACCGTACGCCTCGCATGCGCTCGTGCCTTTCCTAATCTGTCCCTTATTCACCATCCGAGCTTCTGTTCAACTATGTTCCATCTTTCCCTCAGGGAAGCAGTGATAAAAGCGCTTACCACGACAGAGAACTTCAAAGCAACAAACACGCAACAACCGCCGATCAGGACAGGTTCCACAAGAAAAACAGGAGTACGCAAAGAGGGCTGTTGTCGAAAGACGCGCGACGCAGCGGCACTTACGGAAAATCAAAACAAAACAAAAGATGCTTATCGTTTTTTTTTAACAGAAAAGCAGGAAAGAGAGAGAGAGAGCAAAGAAGGCCTCAGGTTGCAAAGGCCCCTCACAAAACGTCTACATGCTTCAGTTGCCGAGCACTCCCCCTTCTCCGCTACTTTAGAGCTTAGCTTTTCACATGGAATGAAAACGAGAACGGGGAAGGCGATAACCAGTAAGACACAGGCTTCGAATTGATGTGGGATTTGATGTTTTTGTTCTTGCTTTTTTTTTATCTCTGCTCACACGCCTGGTCGCGTCGCACTCTCATTTCCCGTTAATCGTGAAGCACGCAAAACGACTCTGCTCATTACGTTCAGCTTTGCTTCAAGGTCCACGTGGAGAGGGTGGCTCACACACACAAACACCTTCATTGCCCGCCCACCTGCCTCCTGTCCTCTCGCGTTCGACAGAGCAGGAAAACACCCACGAGCAAGAAGCTAGAGACGAAAGAGAGTATCCTCCGCCACACGTGTACATCTGTGTGTGCGTGTGTACACGTTCTGTCGCCGCTCCTCCTCTCTCCTCGTCACAGCTCAGTGTGCAGTCGCGTGTACCGCACACCACCTCCTTCCCCTCATCACAGCTGGCTCGCCGCACTGCCGCCGCACATGAGCTGCACCACGCGCCGGATCACCACCAGCCCCTTCTCCAGCTGGTCCAGCGACACGAACTCGTTCGGCTGGTGGGCGTGGTCGATGTTCCCCGGGCCGCACACCACCGTGTTCACACCGAGGTTCTGGTACTCGCCGGCCTCCGTGCAGAAGGACACCTTCGTCACCGCGGGCTTGTCCGAGTTTGCCGCCAGCAGCGCCTTCACCACCGACGCCTCCGCAGACCCGCCAAAGGGCTCGACGATGCCGCGCGTCAGCACCTCCATTCCACCCTCCGGGCACGCCTGCCGCACACGCGCAGCCTCCTCCTCGATGAAGGCCCAGATCTCCTTGCGGATCTCAGCGCCGGGGTGGCTGGGCACGTTGCGGAACTCAAAGCCCATGAAGCACTCCGCCGGGATCGTGTTCATCGCGTTGCCGCCGTGCACCAGCGACGGGCACACGCTCGTGTGGGTGATGTTGAAGCCCTCCTCAAAAGGGCCCTCGCGAGCGAAGCGGTCACGCAGCTCAAACAGCTTCTGGAACACGCGCATGGCGGGCTCGATCGCGTTGAAGCCGGAGTTCTGCAGCGACGAATGCGCAGCTTTTCCTTTAAACGCGAAGGTGGCGGCCGAAATTCCCTTGTGCGCAATCACAAGGTCTAGCATCGTTGGCTCGCCCACAATGCAGCCCTCGCACTTGCGGAGATCGTTGCTGATGTTCTCCACCAGCAGGTGCACACCACCGAAGTCGCTCTCCTCGTTGTAGGTCAGCACCAGCTGCACAGGCTTGCTTGGCGGCGTGCGCACCCACTCCGGCACAAGCGCCAGGCACACAGCAATGAACGCCTTCATGTCGCACGAACCACGCCCGTACAGCTTGCCCTCCCGCTCCGTCAGCACAAACGGGTCCGAGTCCCACTTCTGCCCCTCCACAGGCACCACGTCCGTGTGGCCGCTCAGGATCAGACCGCCCTCCGTCTTGCCGTCTGCGCTCGGCAGCGTCGCCACAAGGTTGGCGTGGATCCCATCCTTCGCCTTCATCACGCAGATGTGCTTCACCCCGCACTCCTGCAGGTACGCCTGCACGTAGTCGATGAGGGGCAGGTTGGCCTGAGCGCTGATCGTGTTGAAGCCCACAAGCTTCGCCAGCTGGTCGCGCACGTGCTGCAGAGTGGCCATGGTTGTGAGTTGTGGTGTTGTTATTGTTTAAACTATTATTTTTTTCAATTTGAAAGGGGCAACAAAATAGAGCTGTGTTTAAGGGTCAACGTGGATAAGAAGAAAAAGCTCACGTAAAGGCAAAGAATTGTGTAAAGTAATGGGCTTAGTACGATAATGTATTATTTGGCTTTTTTTAAGGAAAGAAGAGTAAGAAGAGTATACAGGTGAAGGAACTGGAATGTAAAGGAAGCTGTAATGGCTGAATACCGCACAAAATAAAGATTGTTATATTTATTTGAATGCCAAAAGGATGAGGATTTGAAGAGGGGCGTAATGAGCGCACGAACAAAAAAAAAACCCATAACAGTAATCGTATTCGCGTTTGGGCGGTAACGTGAGTTTAGTGCATAAAGGACACATTGTAAGGCAGGCAGAGGAGAAAGGGAGCGATGATGGAAAGCAGAACGTAAGGTGACAGACGGGCAAATGAAAAGGCTTCTCCCTTTTGTAAGAGACTACGATGGAACTTGACCACGGCAAAATGGGGAAGGTTCAGCACAGTGAAAGAAGGGGTGTGAGACTTCAGCTCAACCCAATTGAGAGCACGATGCGCAGGTCTGCTTTGCGATTCGGTGGATAGCAAGAGAGAGGAGAGACTCTTTACCGTAAGCCCTGCACTCCTCACGCACGATGGTTTCGTCTTTGGTTTTGCTGTCCATAGCTGTTTTCAGGCTTTTTTCTGTGGTGCTGATCCAAAACAAAACAAAAAGAGGCCGAACAAAACAGAAAATACAGGTCTCGCAGACAGTGTGTTACCTTTGATCAATGTCGACGCTATCAACAAGGTGAGAACCCCCAGAGTTCTCTTAAGACGCTCTCGCTTCTTAGTGTTCTTTGTTTGTCTGTTTGTCTTAAATTTTCGAATAGTGTTTAGCACCGCCAAGAGTCGCGAAATACAATAGCTGAACAGGGACAATTCAAGGTATTGAAAGTACAGCATAGAAATAGAGAAAATAGATTTGAATCGCTGAGACGAAACGAAACAAAAGTCAAAACAGAAAAATCAAGTGCTGAAGGAACCCGAAATTTGCACACGTCAATGCAGTTCAAGACACGGCCAGGGATTACTTTGCGGTCTCACTACAAACGCTGCGAGAGCCCACCACGCTCAGCGCACAAAAGTAGCAGCCGAAGCGTACAAAGGCGAGAAAGAAAAAAAAGAACAAAAAGTCACACAATATTATCTCTCTCTACACCATCGTGAAGCCCATGCTGCCGTAGGTAATCGCCAGCATCAGCTTT